>JAQSUU010000108.1:51577500-51828821 GCA_038087645.1 Saccharum hybrid cultivar R570 | reverse complement strand
TTAGATGTAATTAGTCTTTGACCAATATTTTTCAAAATTATTACTATTATTAGTAAGGGTTATTGATTCCAAAATATAGTGATTTGGAAATATTTTCTTAGGACAAATCTGCTAATATCATATTGCTACTAGGGTTAAAAATTCGTTGCTAATCCATCTAGGTTTGTTTAAGTCTGGTTTTCCCAAGTCTGGCATTCAATATACAAAAGTAGCCTCATGTTCATTGCGAGAGACTAAAAAATATTCAGATTAATTGAAAAAAAAAGAAAAATAATATGTACCATTGGATTTTATAAAGATCTAACGATCTAGATCTCCAAGTCAAAGATCCTTTGCCTTCAATCTTGAGTTCTTTTGCGCTGCTCGACTCTGAACCACCTTTTATCTTAAACACCGAGTCCTCACCATTGTGATTTACAGTGGTGTAACCAGAATTTCAACTAGAGTGGTGCAATATAATATTTTTGGAAAAAGTCTACTTGACCCTCCCAACTATGGGGTGGTCTAGTTTACCCCCTCAACTATGAAACGGTCTAATTTACCCCCTGAACTTTGCAAAACCGGCCAAATCACCCCTCGAGCGGTTTTGGACGGTGATTTTGCTACAGTAACAACGGTTGCTACAGTCCCAGTGGTTTTGTCATTTTCTTTTTTTATTTATTTCGTCTGAATCTTTGAAAAATCATAGTAAATCATAAAAAAAATCATAAAATAGAAAATCCAATTTTGTTGGACTCCACATGAGTATATCTACACAGTGAATATATAATATAGTATGCTTTAGTACAAAGTTTTTGTTGTATGAATTATTCAAATTAATTACAGAAAAAAAATAGATCAAAATTTACAGCAAAAACTTTGTACTAAAGCATACTATATTATATGTTCACTGTGTAGATCTACTCATGTGGAGTCCAACAAAATTGGATTTTTCATTTTGTGATTTTTTTGTGATTTACTATGATTTTTCAAAGATTCAGACGAAATAAATAAAAAGAAAAAGACAAAACCACTGCCACTGTAGCAAACCAGTTGTTACTGTAGCAAACCCCGTCCAAAACCGCTCGAGGGGGTGATTTGGCCGGTTTTGCAAAGTTCAGGGGTAAATTAGACCGTTTCATAGTTAATGGGGTAAACTAGACCACCCCTAATAGTTGGGGGTAAGTAGACTTTTTCCTAATATTTTTTTCTTTTTACAATATAAACGTAGCACATCTTACCATACGAATATGTAATTTACTGAAACATAATACAAACATATTAAAAAGACTTAAAAAAATAAAATTTGAGCAATAAACACTGAAATTTACATAAAGTAACTTACTACCTTAATATCTACGATACAATTTCCCAAAATTCTAGGGTTGGTTCCTGGTCCACACAAACAACCCCCCAGCTAGGCCACTGGATATAACATCAACACCTATTTATCCAACAAGGCAACAGCATAGGTTAGTCACAACCATATAGTTGTCATTAGCCACCAAAAGTCCAAAACCGCTTATCTGAGGAGTCTAGATGCTTGCGGGAGGGAAAAGGCAACTGAGTCCGCAAGAGAAGTTATAGGATCATATTAAAAAAAAACAAATACAAGAGGGGCAAGGAATGGAATTTTAGTGAAACTTGGATAGTGGTTTTATCGAGGAATGGAGCTCAAAAAAAGAAAACTAAAGGCAACCTTGATTGACATCGACAAGAATCTCACAAGTCAGAGCCGCTGAATATGAGTGGGGAAAGAGAAGGAAGGGGGAAATGACAATATCTTTGAACAAAAGAAGTTGTGGACGATAATTATACGGATTTTATATGGAGGGCTCAGGGAAGAGGACAAGTACAATAAGAGGGTGTTTGGTTTGGGCTGCTAAAGTTTAGCTGGCTAATTTTAGTTACATTTAGTCCCTTTTTATCCAAACAATATGACTAAATGGGACTAAATGGACATTTAGCCAATTAGGGGGTGTTTGGTTTGGGCGGCTAAAGTTTAGCTGGCTAATTTTAGTCACATTTAGTCCCTTTTTATCCAAACACTATGACTAAATAGAACTAAATAGGCATTTACCCAATTAGTCACCAAGGGGTTGCTAAATGGAACTAAAGCCCAGGCCGCCTCACCTTTTAGTCACTTTGGATCAAACACCCTGACTTAAAGATGGCAATGGAGCCCCGATCCCCGATTCCCCGCGGGGAATTCTCCTATTAGGGGACGGGGATGGGACTAATTTGTTCCCCACGGGGATTAGTTCGGTAGAATTTCTGTCCCCGTCGGGGATGGCGGGGACGGGGATGGTTACGTGATCCCCGACCCCGTTCCCCGCTAACCCGCCCCGCTGTGCAAGCCGGCGCATGCGCGAGCAGCGAAGAGCAAACTAGCCAGGCGTCCAGGCCCATCTAAAGGCCCAGCAACAATAGCAGTATATAACTCCTGCGCCCTGCATCACTAACCCTAATTCCACATACCCAGCCAGCCGACCCTATCCGTTCCTCTTCTTCCGGTTCAGGCGGCTCCAGCATCCAGTTCCAGCCCCTGCTGTCGCCCGCCGCCCCCAGCACAGCAGCACCAGTGCAGCACGCCGCCACTAGATCCACCAGCGTGCGTCATCCGTCGGCTCATCGGCTAGTCACCAGGCATCTGCGCTGCTCATGCGCCAGCAGCCCAGCACTCACATGCGGACGAGATCCCCATCCTACCACCCATCTCGGTACCTCCCTTCCTCTTGCTGCAACACCGAAGCACCAGATTCCGCACAAGCATTCAAGCCTCGTTAGTGGCTCATGGACTCACGGAAGATGAATCTGAAGATGGAATCTAGAAGCCTATGTTGTGAACATTCGTGGTCTTATGCCCTTTTGGATCTCTTATTTATTTTTGCTTTGTAATTTCGTTGGAATTTATGTGATGCAAAATTGATGTCTCTTAGACTTAGACATGTAATGCGAAATCTTGCTCGATTATTCCTCGATCCTCGTTGATATCTCTAAGCAAACTACATTTATACGGGGATGGGGATCCCCACGGGGAATTTTCCCCCGCACGGGGACGGGGATGGGAAAGAAGTTTTCCCCGACAGCGTTCACGGGGACGGGGACGGGGACGGGGACGGGGATATTCTTTCCCCACGGGGACGGGGATGGTGGCCTGTCTCCCGACGGGAAATTCCCCGTTGCCATCTTTACTCTGACTAAAAGGGACTACAAGGTCTCTTTTAGTCTCTTTTAGTCCACCTAACCAAACAGGGTGGCTAAAGTTCAGCAGCTGGTTTAGCTGGTTAAATTTTAGCAGCTTCACTCAAACGAGGCCTAAATAAATAAATGAAACCTACTTTCAAAAATTATTTTTAAGTTTTTTTAGAACAAAAAAGTTTTTTTTAAGTAAAAGGGCCCAAATATTACCATGAAGAAAAAATATCTACACACGCTATTTGGACGGACCAATGCCATATATTGCATAAATTGAATTCTTTGCAAGATTCATAAAAAAGAACTTTCATAGTTATAAACCTTTCATTTAAGATAAGATAATGCTACTCATTTTATATATATACTAGCAAATATGCACGTGCGACACGCACGTGTTTATAAAAACTATTTCAAATGAAATGTAAATGTTAATTGAATTGTCGATATACAGTAAAGGTATATGGCAATTGTTTGATCGATTTGATCGGTTCGTGTAGAACAAGGTTCAAATTGTTCGTTCGTTAGGATGCTTCAGCTGCATATATCGCCGCACTCTCACTTGACACATTTTTAACGGCTCGTGTTGCCGCTATCTTATCATATTTCCATACTTTGTTGATCCATCCTCGTACGGGTGGAGAATCTCCATCCCCGCATGGGTGGGGAACTCACCGCTGTCTCAGTTGTGCTATCGGAGGCTCTAGGGAGGTCGGAGAAGAGAGCACTCATTTAGAGTGACCTTACTACTTATATGCTTTCAGCAGTTTATCCTTGTCATACTTAGCTACCCAACATTTACCGTAGGCACATACGAACAATATGAGGGATTATGACTTTATTAAAACTCATTTTTTTATAGTGTGATAATTTTAAAGCTATAATTTATTCTACAATGATCATTGTAAGTTAATATGGTAATAATATATCCTTTCGATCATCCGTCAAAAGAGCCTATATATATAATTAATGTTATTGTCCACCAAAGATTCTCGTGCGTCGTCCAAATCGGGGCAAGAACCCGCTTCTCTCCATGAAACTGTATAGGAGAAATTACCGCTGGTCCCCTTTCGATTTAACACGTACCAAACTCTGAAGCATCCTAAACCAATTATATTTGACTCTATCAAAGCCTATCTCGTGAACACAAGAGTTTGAAAGACACGGAGTCGTGTATATATATATATATATATATATATATATATATATATATATATATATATATATATATATATATATATATATATATATATATATAAAGCAATCGTACTTGATTCATGTTCCTAAAATATAAACGTGACTTATGGCAAGTGAGATTATAGACATATCGTGAGACGTATTTGAGGAGGAGTCTTACGTCTTACATTTAAGGTCACGGATGACGGAGGGCTCATATAGTACGACGTGTAGATCAAACGGTTGTTATAAAGGAAGAGTAAGATCACGCATGACAGATGGCTCATATAGCACGACGTATAAATCGAACATTTATCATAGAGGGAGAGCCCCGTAAAAAAAACTCGCTTTTTTATAGTGTGATGATGAGATGATGAATTGTATGGATATTGCTACTAAAAATTAAAAAAAAATCGACTTATGCCAAAATTAGATGAAATATCAATGGAATGACGCAGTAGCTTTAGTTGGGAGCGGCGGCGACGCAGATCGCTATCCGTCTAGGCCACCCTGCATTGGGAATTGCCGGCACTCACGGTCAGAGAGAACAGTCCATACGAGCCGTGCCAAGCCATATTCTGAAGTCAAAGGGCGTCCCCGTATCGGTCGTCCAACTGCGTCGCCGTGCACAACTCCTGATTAACTAGCCAAATCCAAATCGTTGGTCACTGGAGCTCAGAAAATTAGGGCGTCCAGTTGATCGATCGGAGGTCGGAGCTGGGCGCGCGTGCAGAGTCTACTAGGGCCGGTGGCGTGGTGCGTCCATCACACCGAGATCGAGATTGGTGGTGGATTTTGTAGAGGACAAGGGAGAACGGACATGGAGACTCAGTGCAAGACCAGACCGGCCGGAGGGTGCGCACGAGAAGCTAAGGCCTCTCAGGATGGTTATTGTTAGTAAATAATGCAAATCAAGATCGAACACGAGACACAAATTTTTACGTGGAAAACCCTTGCGGGAAAAAACCACGGGCGCCAACCGGCGATCTTCACTATATGGAGAGAGTTTACAGAACGCAGGGAATACAACGAGTCGTCAGCTCTCCTCGTGCGGCTTACAAGATGTATTTATAGGACGGACTGACTGCAGTCAAATACGGAAACAAATCCGCTAATAAACATGACCGAACCGTGGGCCCTCCAGGAGTCCCCACAAGACCAACGTTATAATTCGGATCATATTCCAACAAACTCCACCTTGAGACGAATTCCATCTTGTAGTGAATGAAGTATCATCAATCAACTCACTTCAATAATAAATAATCACCGGCGCCAAAAGTCACTAGGACTTAATTTGTAATGCCAACTAAGCTTGAGCATAGCCCAAACTTAGCTCCAGGAACTGGCTTTGTCAACATATCAGCAGGATTATCATGAGTACTTATCTTGCATACTTTAACATCACCTTCAACAATGACACCTCGAATAAAATGATATCTCACATCAATGTGCTTGGTCCTTTCATGAAACATCTGATCTTTAGTCAGACAAATAGCACTCTGGCTATCACAATGTATAGTAATACAAGAAGTAACCCTACAAAGTTCAGAGTATAAACCCCTCAACCAAATAGCTTCTTTACAAGCTTCAGAAATAGCCATATATTCAGCTTCTGTTGTAGACAGAGCAACAGTGGACTGCAAACATGCTTTCCAGCTAACAGCACAACCACCAATGGTGAAAACATAACCCGTGAGAGATCTCCTCTTATCCAAATCACCAGCAAAATCAGAATCAACATAACCAACAAGTCCATCTCTAGATTTCCCAAACTGCAAACAGGCATTAGAAGTACCTCGCAAATATCTGAAAATCCATTGAACAGCCCTCCAATGCTCCTTACCAGGATTAGCCATGAATCTACTGACAACACTCAATGCATGAGATAAATCAGGACGAGAACAAACCATGGCATACATAAGAGAACCAACTGCACTGGAATATGGAACTCTAGACATGTACTCAATCTCATGATCTGACTGTGGACATAAATCTGATGATAATCTGAAATGTATAGCTAATGGAGTACTCACTGGTTTTGCATTATGCATATTAAAACGACGAAGAACCTTTTCAATATAACCTCGTTGACTGAGGTATAATTTACCAGATTTTCTATCTCTAGTAATTTCCATACCAAGAATTTTCTTAGCTGCACCTAAGTCCTTCATCTCAAATTCTTTACTCAATTGTGCCTTCAGTTTAGCTATTTCTGATTTTTCTTTAGCAACAATTAACATATCATCAACATAAAGGAGCAAATAAATAGCTGAGCCATTAACAATCTTCAAGTAAACACAGCTATCATAATCAGACCGCTTAAAGCCACGAGAGAGCATAAATGAGTCAAACCTCTTATACCATTGCCTAGGAGACTGCTTTAAACCATAAAGAGACTTCTTTAGTCTACACACAAGGTTTTCTTTTCCAGGAATAACAAAACCTTCAGGTTGGTTCATATAAATGTCTTCCTCCAACTCCCCATGTAAGAATGCAGTTTTAACATCAAGTTGCTCAAGTTCATAATCATGCATGGCAACAATACTAAGCAAAGTGCGAATAGAACTATGCTTAACAACTGGGGAAAAGACATCATTATAATCAATACCTGGAATCTGGCTATAGCCTTTAGCAACCAACCTCGCTTTATACCTTGCTGGTTCACTAGGAGAAATACCCTCCTTTCTTTTATAAATCCATTTGCAACGGACAGGCTTTTTATTCTTGGGCAATTTCACTAAATCCCATGTACCATTCTTTTCAAGTGACTCCATCTCATCTTGCATAGCGGTCATCCAATTGTTGCGATCAGCAGAAGTAATAGCCTCAGAATAATTAGAAGGTTCTGAATTACCTTCAATCTCTTCTGCAACACTCATAGCATAAGCAACATTGCATTCTTCAATATACCTTTTAACAGGCTTTGGCTGTCTTCTGGATCTATCAACAGCAATAGAACGTTGTGGAGACTGCACAACTGGAGAAGAATGCTTAGCAATAGAAGAATCATCAACAATTGGAGAAATTTCAGCAATCGGTGCATCTAGCACAGCAACATTATCAACATCTGGTGAATCAATTAAGTGCTCCACCTGCACACTTATTTTCTCTCCCTCAATAGGAGCATCAACAGAAGGATTATCAACAAACATAACAGTCTCATTAAAGATAACATTCCTGCTAAGCATAACCTTCTGAGTCTGGGGATTCCACAATTTATAACCTTTAACACCATGTTGATAACCAATAAAAATGCATTTAACAGCTCTAGGCTCCAATTTACCATTATCAACGTGAGCATAAGCAGTACAACCAAAAACTCTCAATTGTGAATAATCAGCTGGAGAACCATACCATACCTCAATTGGAGTTTTCTTATCAAGAGGAATAGAGGGTGAACGATTAATAAGATAGCAAGCAGTGGAAGCGGCTTCAGCCCAAAAACGCCTATTTAAGCCAGCATTAGACAACATGCAACGGGCCCTGGAGATGATAGTTCTGTTCATACGCTCAGCTACACCATTCTGTTGAGGCGTATAAGGAATAGTGTAGTGCCTAACAATGCCTTGAGACTTGCAATATGCATTAAACTCATTAGAACAGAATTCCATCCCATTATCAGTGCGAAGCTTTTTAACCTTCTTTTCAGTTTGATTTTCAATCATAATCTTCCACTCTTTAAATGCTGAAAATGCTTCTGATTTATGTTTCAAGAAATAAGACCATACCTTACGAGAATAATCATCAATGATTGTCAACATATAACGAGAACCACCAAAAGAAGGCTTGCGAGACGGTCCCCATAAATCAGAATGCACATAATCAAGAATACCTTTACTTTTATGTGTAGAGATATTAAATGACACCCTCTTGTGTTTGCCAAACACACAATGCTCACAAAACTTCAACTTACTGATGCTATGTCCATCAAGAAGTCCTCTCTTGCACAATTCATGCAAGCCTTGCTCACTCACATGTCCAAGACGCTTATGCCAAAGATCAGTAGCATCAGAATTATATGATGAATTGGAAATTACAGCGGCATCACCTGTAATTGTAGTACCACGAAGACGGTACAAATTTGAAGATTTTAATTCACCTTTCATCACAATGAGAGAACCTTTAGACACCTTTAATACTCCATCTCCACCGGAGTACTTGTACCCTTTAGCATCAAGAGTACTGAGAGAAATAAGATTCTTGCTCATGCTAGGAATATGCCTCACGTCAGCCAATGTTCTGACAATGCCATCATGCATCTTAATCTGAATGGAACCAATGCCAACAATATCACGTGGACTGTTATCACCCAATCTAACAGAACCTCCACCTTGGAGAGAATCATAGGTGCCAAACCAATCTCTATTAGTGCATATATGAAAAGAAGCAGCAGAATCAAGAATCCATTCATCATCACTATTAGCACATCCAGCAAAAGCAACAAGCGAATCACCATCGGAATAATCTGCCTTAGAAGCAGCAACAAAAGCATTACCTTCATCATTGGGTTTACCTTTCTCTCTATATGTGCTAGTTCTCTTCTCTTTATTCTTCAATTTCAAACAATCCTCGATAAAGTGATTATCCTTCTTGCAATACTTGCAGAATTTATCACCTCTACCTCGAGACTTTGATCGGCCTTTGTAACGATTAGAACTTTTGCCTCTATTACCATTATTTGATTTATTTTCTGTCCTCCCACGAACAGACAACGCTTCTCCTTTGGAAGCAGAACCTTCAGAAGACACCATCAATTTCATCTTTTCCTTGGCATGCAACGCCTCACAGACCTCATCAAGAGTTAGTGTATCATGGCTATATAATAAAGTATCTCTGAAGTTTGAAAAGGAACTAGGCAAAGAGCACAAAAGAATCAGACCCAAATCCTCATCATCATATTCTACCTCCATAGCCTGTAGATCAGAAACGATCTCCTTGAAGACCGTCAGATGGTTAATCACAAAACCACCCTCTTGCAACTTGTGCGAATACAACTTCATCTTCATATGCATCTTGCTTGTCAAATCCTTAGACATGCAAATTGACTCTAACTTAAGCCATAGAGCAGCTGCAGTTTTCTCCTGCAGACAATCTTGCAAAATATTATTTGAAAGATGAAGCTGAATTTGAGTCAAGGCCTTACGATCCTTTTTCTTTTCATCATCGGTCCAAGATTTAGAATCCTTGTTACCGAATTTATCAAGAGCATCATCAACACCAGCCTGCGTAAGAATAGCCCGCATCTTGACTTGCCATAGAGCGAACCTTGTATCACGATCCAGTTGAGGAATATCATATTTCACTGAAGACATGGTGAATAAATAATAGCAATGACCAGAAGAATAATAATCTGCGGAAATTTAGGTGTAACCCTAGTAATAACCTGCAGCCGGGTACACTAACTGTGTATACAAATAGCAAAGAACAATTGCCAAAGAAATCCTCTGGTACGCTTTCTGTGTGCACGTAGCAAAAAATCACCAAATCTGAATTTTCAACTCACAAGAACAAACCTCAATCTGATCCTGATCACTTGGGTTGGCGTGCGACAGCAGCAAATCAATTTCACCTGCACCGCCGCACGCAAGGAACAGCGGCAGCTTTTCTTCTCTGCCTCTGGACACGGCGTCAATTTTCTTGGCCAGAATACACAGCGGCAGCAGCGGACAGCAGCAGTAGCAGATCTCTCTGCACAGCGGCGGCGGCGCTGATTTTGTACTCCGTAGATCACAACAGGAACAGACAACCGCCTCCACCTCCAACTCGAACTCGGACGAATTAGACTCCGCCTTGGACTCGATGCAATAGCGTCGAATCGCCGATTGAACTCGGCACGGAAAACACTGAATCGAAGATAATCCCGGCGGCGGCGCGATGAACAGGGTGAAACCCTAACCTTTTTTTCAATCTCGTGTCTGGCTCTAGATACCATTTGTTAGTAAATAATGCAAATCAAGATCGAACACGAGACACAGATTTTTACGTGGAAAACCCTTGCGGGAAAAAACCACGGGCGCCAACCGGCGATCTTCACTATATGGAGAGAGTTTACAGAACGCAGGGAATACAACGAGTCGTCAGCTCTCCTCGTGCGGCTTACAAGATGTATTTATAGGACGGACTGACTGCAGTCAAATACGGAAACAAATCCGCTAATAAACATGACCGAACCGTGGGCCCTCCAGGCGTCCCCACAAGACCAACGTTATAATTCGGATCATATTCCAACAGTTATTAGACCAAATCCCAGGTTGTTGTGCGCGCGAGGATAAAAGAATCGGGAGTGATCAAAGTGAGGAGGCCGAATCTGATTTCGACGAACACGTCAGGACAACAGGCCTTCCGCCATGCACATCGTCGCTCTACTTGTTTATCATTTTGACTGCATTTGACCATATTCATCTACACCTACGTCCGTCTGATCGTATTGACTGTATATATTGACCCTAAATAAAATTGATTGTCCTGCAGATCAGGTTATGCAGACGTACATATATAGTTCAGGAGATCCTTTACGTTTGTGAAATCTACTACGTACGTTCACTACCTATTGGGGCAGGAATATGCATGGTGAAGTAATTATTATTGCCACCAGGTGCATGGATCTTGTTATGATCTTTCAGGGTATCCCACATGAGGCAGCTATAATGATCCATATTTACTACTATAAGCCCATGCATTTAAGCTCCACAAATTCCAATTTGCTTTACCTTTGATGATGCCCTGTCGGAGACAAAGTAGTCTTATAGCTAATCAACCAGCGTGATCCCTCACAAACGTAGGATACCGACCAAATACACCATAACATATCATCCAAATAAAGCCACGATGATTATTATCATCCCCCAAAACAGCTTTACCCGGAGGAGCCGGTTCATGCTCGCATGCACGGGCACGAGCCTTCAACACACGCACACCTGTGCTGTGCATGATAAAAAGGATCTCGCTCCTTCATGCATGCACGTCAATCACTTTTGCCACGAAAAGACGCACACGTAAACGATTCGGCGAGCTAGGCCGATCAGGAGGAGAAACCAATCATGGAATGGCCCCCGTCGCGCGTCGCGTCCTCCGCCCAATCCAAATCCATCCATTCGTCACGCGAGACAGGATTGCGCGCGATCGAGTTAACTAGTAATATAACCCCCGGCTCGGCGGCACGTACGTCCGTCTTTGGAGCTGGACCACGCTGAGGCCGGGGCGATCCGATCCTCCGGCTAGCCGAAGGGCCCAAATTAAGATCCCGCGACGACGCGACCGGGCCGGCCGCGCCCGAGCCCGCGCGCCTATTCCTCGGGAATTGGCTCCCACGCAGCACGGATTTTCCGTGCACGACGCGCTCGGGAACGCCCAAAGGCCGTAAAGCCGGCACGGCCGGCGCCACGACCGACACGCCCGCCCGCGACTGGACTGCATGCCTGCCGATGGATCGAGCAAGCTAGCTAGCAATGGGGGAGGCCGGGCACTCCACACCGTAGACGACCGGTGGTGCGTTGCGCCGTTGCGGACCTTGCGGCGCCCCGGCACTATTCAAACGGCATGGCACGGCACACGGCAGCTTCCCCCTGATGAGCCGGCCGTGACACCGCGGGCTTAAAAAACGCGGCAAAGCAAAAGGAATGAGGTGGTGCTGCCGCCGCTTTCCGGAGCGGCCGCTCGCGATCTCATTCCGACTGCCCGCCCCTGCCGCGGCCGGGCCGTGTGGCCCTATCATTGGTATCTGCCGAGCGACGCCCCAAAAGCATGACATCCGCCTCAGCTTTTCAGGAGCTCAGCCCCATGGTCGTCGAAAAGCTCCATCTTCCCGCGGACTTAACGGGTGTGACTGTGACTGTCTGTGGCCAATTAAGCTACTACTACGAACCTCTAAGCTCTACTAGAGTGCGCGCACTCCGAACAAGCCGGATCACGAGCGGCGAGTGACGAGAGCTGCTCTTGTTTGTCCGGCGCATGCAGGAGACTGTGAGAGGACTGTTTTGCCTTGCTTAGCGTGGTACGTACGGTCTCCTAGCTGGTTGTTGCTGGAACGTGACTCATGCTGCCACACCTTTTTGAGCTGGCGCTGATGAGAGTTTGTGCAAATTAAAGCTACTACTAGTAGCTAGCAGACGACAGGAATTCGGCCGGATCGAGTGTCATGCACGTCGTCGTGATGATTGGGCATGTTCCGTAGGCGCGTAGCTGTCGCCGTGTGAAAAACAAGCGGCCGGGTGGTGCAGGCGGCTATCGATCGATCGCAGGCAGGCCAGGCCGCGGCTACTACTCACATGCTCAACAGTGTATGTAGGTGCCTCACCAATGGAATTGCAGTGGTACTGCCTAAAGTTAGCTGGTGAGAACTGGATCGGGAGACGTATATAGCTGGAACGGATAGATAGGGCGCTGGTTGACAGAACACAAAAGGCCATGCAACATGTTACCCGCCCTGACATCTCTTTTGAATCCCATGCATGCACGACTTATCGCACTAATTTTGGCAAGCATGCATGCACTGACAAGTTTGACTCCAAGTCGGATCCCCAACGCATGGAGAAATTAAGACCTCCAGCAGCTACCAATAATTAACTCGCATGCAAATACAAACTCACCATACAAGTAATAAACAAGAGAGCGTGGTGATTATATTTTTCTGTGAAACTGGCATGCATGCGTCTTGGCAACCGGTGTCGTAGTTTGCAGCGGGAGAGATGCAGGGTCTCTGTCTTGTTGCTGCTTAACTTGTTCAGAGAAGCTATATACTCGTCAAGAGAAAGAGATAGATGTTAGCACGCCGCGCCGCGCCGGCCGTTTATTCAAAGCGCAAGCAGTAGAGACCAGCCGGCCGGCCGGCCGGCCGAGCGAACTCCGAAACCAGATCGCCGATCGCCCGTGCGCCGTGAGCTAGGGGAGCCCTGTTGCTGCTTGTCCTCGCCGCGATCGATTCCCTTCGACTAGGTCGCGACCCATGCAAGGAGCCAGAGATCTCCATGGGACGCCACGCCGCGCACCCCAAATCAGCACCCGCCACCTCGGCATCATTAGATTAGATTAGTCTCATGGACTCTCTCGGCAAACAGGGCTCATTCTAAGACATGGTGCTACGCGACAGGACGGCACTTAGATTTGCATGCATGGGCGACCAAAACCGCATTATCAATCGCGCTTAAGGATGTCGGGCGCGCTTCTCCTCGCGAGAGAGCGTTTTGCTAAACAGTGGCAGCTTTTGCGCATGTCTCCCTCCCCACCTCGCGCGCTCTTCTTTTCTCGCACAGTTGGAGAAAGAAAAGCACCGAGACCTTCGAATCCGCTACAGCCACTGCCACGACCACGGCCTCGGCACTGCCCCCCTGCGCCGGTTATATAAGTACCCCCTCTGCGCATCTATTGATTTCAGCATTTCCTCTGACCGGAAGAAGATCCCGGAAGCAACCAAATCAGAAGCAGAAGCTAGCTTAGCTAGTAGTTTGCATTAGCACGCAGCTTCTTGCATTCGTTTCATCGATCTTTCACAAACCACCAGGATATATATAGCTGAAGCAAATCCGATCCACTTGGGGGTGTAGTGTAGTGTAGTGTAGCTACGATAGATATATCTATCTATAGGTAGTGAAGTGATCGATCGACGACGATCATGGAGGCGCTGAGCGGGCGGGTAGGCGTCAAGTGCGGGCGGTGGAACCCTACGGCGGAGCAGGTGAAGGTCCTGACGGAGCTCTTCCGCGCGGGGCTGCGCACGCCCAGCACGGAGCAGATCCAGCGCATCTCCACCCACCTCAGCGCCTTCGGCAAGGTGGAGAGCAAGAACGTCTTCTACTGGTTCCAGAACCACAAGGCCCGCGAGCGCCACCACCACAAGAAGCGCCGCCGCGGCGCGTCCTCCCCCGACAGCGGCAGCGGCAGTGGTAGCAACGAGGAAGACGGCGGCCGTGCTGCCGCCTCGCACGACGCCGAGGCCGACGTCGACCTCGGGCTGCAGCCGCCAGAGAGCAAGCGGGAGGCCAGAAGCTACGGCCACCATCACCGGCTCGCCGTGACATGTAAGCATGCAGCACACACACACACACCGTCCTTACTAGCTAGCGAACGTATATGTATTGGCCGGTGGCCCTGAGATGAACTAACTGATCGATCGGGTTGCCGTGCTCCGTGCATGCAGGCTACGTCAGGGACGTGGTGGAGCAGCAGGAGGCGACGTGGGAGCGGCCGATGAGGGAGGTGGAGACGCTGGAGCTCTTCCCCCTCAAGTCGTACGTCGACCTCGAGGCGGCGGAGAAGGTCCGGTACGTCAGGGGCAGCGCCGCCAGCGAGCAGTGCAGGGAGTTCTCCTTCTTCGACGTCTCCGCCGCCGGCCGGGATCCGCCGCTTGAGCTCAGGCTCTGCAGCTTCGGTCCCTAGATCGGCCTCGGCGCATGCATGCACGCACGTACTGCTAGCTGCAGGTTGCGGGGCTGCGACTGTGTGGCCTTGTCGCACGCATCATTGTGTAGTCCTTGGTTCTAGTAGCTAATACCGACATGAAAAGATGTGTGAGATGAAATACGGCATAAGCTGTACGTACGCGCTACCAACGACGTTGCATGAAGAATCTGAGAGGATCAGGGAAAGAGCATGCAGCTGAGATTTCAGCTGCCTTTTCGTTGATCTTTTCATCATGAGATGTACTGCGTGCTACTGCTCTCGTTCATTTCTTGTGGTGCCTCCATGGCATACTAAAATTATTAACCTTCTGCTCACTACTGATGACATATCTAAATTCCATAGTCATTTTCATATTTATTTATATTCATGCATATACATATGCATAGTAATTCCTGTGACGTGTAGTCTGTTTCCATCGGTCTAGCACTAATCTATTGCCGTATGCTCTGAACGTCTTTGACCCTTCTATGAACTTGACTGTTTTGTTTTATATGTTTGTGTGGCTTGTGATCTGTGATTCACGCATGAATATATTGCGTTACTAGGTGGGAACTAAAAGAGACGCATGCAGTAGGAACACCGCAGGCTTTTACAGGATGCATATGCATTGGATTCAAACTGTCGTACGTGCTACGGCCACCCAATTTTTAACCGTGAGCTTGTGGTACCGTGAGTGCTTGCTGTTGCTGGCTATCATCATAAGAAAATACTTCTGACTTGTTCACAGCATGTGATACTGATAGTCAACCACCACCCGCTTGCCTCTAGGAAATTGTTGGCTATTTGAGCAGTTTGCTTTGGATGCTTGTCGTTGGACATATGGAGTTTCAAAGCTTGCAGCTAACTTTTCGGCCATCTGGGCCATCTCTCTTGTTTGTTGACTCTTTTCGCACTGACTACTGGTCACTTAATCTGCAAGCGAACAGTACTGGTACTGTTGTACCACATTCCATGTGCTGCTTTGCAGGTTTCAAACTATGCAAAAAGAAACATTCGATTTGCCTGACGGACTCACCGGCCGAAAAGGAGAAGTACACTAGTGTTGCAGAATGTTTGGTAGTAACTGTACTAACGTTGACGAAAAAGGTACTAGTGTTGAAGAATGTTTGGGTTAACAAATTAATTTGTAAATAACTAATGTGCTTTCCGTTTTACCATTACAGTTTTCTAAAATTTATTAGGTTTTTGTTTCGGATTATTTGCAAATTAATCTGGCACTCCATAAATTTTCTATATGTAGCAATTGTAAAGAGAAGGTCAACTAAACAACTATAGTGTGCGCAAAAAAAAAACTAAACAACTATATAGAATAATAACAGAAATGAGAAGCGCACACTTGGAAAAGGAAGAGAAAGAGGGTGTACTCCCTTGGTCCTAGAATAAGTGTCGCTTTGGTAATCGTGCCGGTCAAACTATTCTAAGTTTGACAAGATTTGTAGAAAGTATTAATAACATTTGTATCTCCAAACAAGTTTATTATGAAAATATATTCAATGATCTATCTAATGATATTAACTATATACTATAAATATCAATATTTTCTTATATATATTTAATCAAAGTTGAAAACATTTGACTTATCAGAAAACGAGAACAATACTTCCCACTTCTTTTTGGGAGAGAGGGGTACTAGATAAGAAATCAACTTTAAAAGGAAGAGGAGGCCAGGATGGGAAAAGTCACTTGCAAAGGAAATGGAGGAAGCCTGTACTAGTCAGAGCCCATCATTTCAGTTTGGAAGGGCTGGCTGGAAACAAATGGGCTCCTAGGCTTGTCGCGGGAACATAATGCTGGCTCGCCGCTCGTACGCTTGTCGTAGGAACATAATGCTTACTGGGCTCGTCTGTGTTGTAGCCCAGACCGGCCCAGCGACCCAACAAGTTGAAAGCACGGACGAAATGCGAGAACACGGTTAGAATTTTTTTCTCTTGATTGAGAAAACAAATGGAATAGACGTGGACATCCACGTACGTATATGTATATACGTGTATCCATCCGTGTGAACGCAAGCGCGCACATCTGCCCCTATATGCAACTTGTTGAGCCAGCTTTCTAATAGTTAAGAAAAACAATTGGTAAATCAATGAAGTTTTCAAATGGCTAAAAAAAGTTAGGAGCACATTTATTGTGTTCCCCAATTTTAAAAAAAAATCATGCTCTAAAGATAGCATCAGGAACCACATATTATTTTCAAATATATCCAAACCACGCTTATACTTTTCTTTTCTCGTACATTTGCATCAGAAACTTGAACCTTGTTTTTACTTCTTATTGGCTTATTGATACGGGTGTGTATATTTCTGCGCGATTATATAGATTTCTCCAAATGCGTTGGGAATTGGGATAGGGAGTCTTTGAAGATTGGGTTTTTCAATCTTGCCAAAAAAAAATCAAGTTTGGAAATGTGTATTGAAAACTCTCTTGCACATGCTCTATTAGGTTTTAGATGCAGGGGCCAAAAGTTCTGCTTGCCCGGGCTTCAATCCAAACACAAACAGCTCTATGCTACCTACATTTCCGTCTTTTGTCTTCCATTGAATCTTTCTTTCTGTTTTGCTCTTACATATGCTTCCTTTGTCAATGTAATCTTTCTTTCTGTTTCACCGTAGGTTGGACTGATTGGATCCAATACGATGTTCATAAGTTTACTTTAGTTACATATGCTTTCTTATCTCCTCTATCGGTTTCGTTGAATATGTGGGTTTCTTTGTTCGTCTTCTGACAGATAAGAAAATGGTGTCATAGATTTAGCTCTAGTTTATCCTGATCGCTCGGATACTAGTACATGAAGATTGAAGAAGAAGAAAAATCTCGAACAAGAAACAAACATTTTACATCGATGATGACGTAATATGGTGGTAGAAATAAATATCTGCTAGTTACACAGAGAATTGCTCACGTAATAAGATGAAAAATGCTGTTCCACTCAAATGAAAAATATGTATATAAACAGACTCACTGACAGACAGACTTTGACGGCAATGAGATATTTCAGGGTACGCAAAGATCAAAGAAGTAGCCACCAGTATGTTTCTCAAGTACAAGGTTTGATCAGATGCGCACATAGATGAAATAAAGGCAAAAGAAAAAAAAGAAGAAAGAAGAAATACAAGAAAGACTCCATCATCCGCGCACAGAGAACCCCCAGAGAACTCTACCGGTACTTCCTCGACGACGAGTTCATGAACCTGATGCACTCCTCCACCGCTTCGCTCTTGTGCGAGTCATCGACGACCACCGGTGGCGCGGACTGCTGCTGCCGCCTACTGCTATGCCTCGCCGGCGTGCAATCCGGTGAAGCAGCAGTGGCAGCAGCTGCTTTCTTGGTCGCCGACGACGAGGACCGAAACGCCCTGACGATGCTTACCCTCACTCGCCTGTACAAGCGCGCGGCCGTCCACCGCGCGGTCCGCAGCAGGCGAGAGCCGCAGGCGCCCCGCACTTGCCGAGGCCGGTCCCGGTCCGACGACGGCGCCCTCCGGCCGGATCTGGACGCCACGGAGAGCATGGGCGTGCCGGCGCCGATCTCAGCTGGGCTGATCCTTGTACACTCGTTCCCTTTCCTCCTCATCTCGTCGGTCTGATGCCTGGTGCCACCACAATATAGTGTGCGCGTACCACCGGGACAGCCTAGTCGCCTACGCGCGACACGTTTTATACGGCAAGGGCTTGTGCCTGTGCCTCTCGGTCTCACTCAGCTCAAAGGAAAAAAGCAAGCGGACTACTACAAGTATGTGACAAGAGCATGAAAGGCACTGCAAGCTAGTAGAGCAGAAAAGAAAAAGAAACAAAGGGAGACTGAGACACAAGGCACTGGAAGAAAAGGCTGGTCTAATTGACCGCTATGGTGGCATCGATCGGATCAGAGAAGCGATGAGCAGACTGCAGAGTGGTTCGTTGATTCAATATGACCAGGAACCCGCCAAGGCTTGCAGCTTTAAAGCAGGGGAGCCAGAGCCCAGAGCAACAGGAGACGAGACGAGGCCCCGACGTGTGGGTTGGTGCCCGGGGGGCTGTATATTCTTGTTGCCTTGCGCCGGTGGTGGTGGCCGGAGAATATTTCCAGTGGAGGCGAGCAAGCAGACGCAGATCTTGCAAAGGATGCAAGCCTAACCGAGGCTGGTGACGGAAAAGTAAAAGCAGAGCGAGAGGGGGGGGGGGGGGGGGGGGGGGGGAGGCCGGAAGGGAGAACATGACTGTCAGAGTAAGAGGCCGAGCTCGCAGTTCTTTTGAGGCTGGCCGCGCTAGCCGAGCCGTGCTGAACTGCTGAGTGCCGAAGCCGTTCTCAGGGACAGCTCGCACAAGGCGACGCGACGGGGAGACATGGAATTGACAGGACGGGGCGGCCGCGGCGCGGCGGTGCTCGCGGAAGGGGACACCGGACACGGTGGGGGCTGCCCCGGCGTGCGCGCTGCCCGAGGCATGACGACATGGGACGCAACGTGTGCGGCATGGACGATGCGGCGCGCGGGCACCAATCATTGAGCATTTCGGGGGGACGTTTTCTCTGGAATGTGGGTGGCTGCTGAATCAGACTGCCCGATCGAGAGTGTGCAGGTCAGGTCCCGGGCAGTGGCAGTCGCAGTGCTGCAGCATGCCAGGGGCGCCGGCGTTCCTGCCGTCGTCTTTTACGCGCGCGCTAGTACTTTTCCTTTGGTTTCTCTGGCTGCGGATACCGATTGTTCGCTTCGAGTTCCGACTCCGAACAGGTTCGGCCTCGCCCTCTCGCCTTGGAAACCGGGAGCTTGGCGTTTTTGTCTTTCACAACTGTCTTTGACTGCATCTCGGACATTGCATGAGAGAATGGATCACGATGCATAATCTGGCTCGGATGTTTGTTTGTTTTTACCAAAACACACTATACTCATGCATACGAGCTTACGGACACATATCTAACCCTGTGAGTATCATCAACAGGCAGTCAAGCACTATCGTAGTTTCAAGACTGAAATGTTGCCTACGAGTATTAGCTGTAAATGCAAGCACTAGTGCTTAGTCATGCTATTCTCAGTCTATTATTTTGGGACAACTCTATTTGCTGCAACTCTTTGTGGTTCTCTCACTCGTTCGGTGGTCAATTTCATGATGCATGACGTACATGACTCGGTGCTGACCACTATTATCTGGTGTTTGTACTGTTTGCAGTCAAAATTGGTAGCCCCGTGTTGTATACGTGTACCGGCGGTTTAGCTGTCTTGGTTTCGTGTTTGTTTTGGGTCGGTTTTAATGTCGCATTCGTGATGTATTCAAACTTTGTCCCGGGATAGAGGCCTCTCACCCTATAAATATAAAACAGTGCGGTCAATTGAGGATATCCTCTCAATCAACCAAAACCTACAAGTTTACTATTTTTTTCTCCAAACCCTAAACACTTTTCCAACCTTAATTTCTATTCTCTCTTCATCTCTACGACAACTTGAGCTGTTCTAAGTCGCCTTGCTGACCTTAGAACAACTCTAAGTGCACTAATCCGAACAAGGTCCCTCTCGGACCAGTGTTCAAAGGTTTTCTAGCCGAGGATTTATCGATCTGCAATCCGCACACTCATTTAGCGCTCTAGTGTGTGGCCACCTTTTGCGCCAACATACTTTTTTTTGGTGATTTTAGTGGGAAAGAAATCAATGAAATTTACTATAATGGCTGAATAGAAAGGATGATTTGATAGATCCAACAAATCCCAAAAACAGTGTTAAGACTATGACTGATGAACAACTTCCTAAGGAGATCCACAAGATGTTTTTTTTACATCAGAGATCCACAAGATGTTGCAGGAGAGGGCCAGGGCCCAAGCAGCTATTGATCATCCATGTTATCATGAGAGATTGCAGCAAACTCCAACATTTCCTTCTTCTTACCTGCGCCATCATGATTTACTGAAGTAAACAAGCAAGGCATGGTGATCATGCGGTGATAAAGTTACAGTACTGTTGTAAGCATGTAATCTAAAAATAACATAATAAAATTTACTCTGCAGCAGTACAAATGTACAATATATAATCTCTTATATATTAGTATTCGGATCACCTAATTTTTCATCCAAGACATAAAAAAAATATAGGTTGAAATAACACCTTCTACAGATCGAGGAAGCACGTTCATTTATCATAGATACCGACAAGATAATCGGGCTCGTTCGGTTAGTCCAAATCTCCTATAATTTTTTAAGCAAGCAATCCGGCTAGAAATCATTCTAGGGAGCTATTCCTTGCAACCGAACGAGGCCTTAATCGGTATTCGAGTTCAGACGATGCAGATTGGTGATGCACCCACCGGTCTACCATGGTGTGAGCCGTCCTGGAATTTGCGTTTTATTGCGCGACCGTGTTGTCGAGCGCCAACCACGTGCTCCTCGCCGTGGCGACGTCGTGTTGAGCGCCGGCAGAAAAGAAAAGAAAGGTAAAAGATATGGAAGAGGAAATCACGGTAGTCTTCATCAGGATCGTCGTGATAGATGCATGTAGTCCACGGTAGTTTTCAATCAATGTAATAAAGAGAGGAAAGGGGCTGTGTGCCTTGGTTGCCATCGGTTGGGCAATAGGTGGACCGTGACCCGTGATTTTTTTTTATTTCTAACACTTTTTTAAAACAATTTTAAAATTTGACAATGATTTTTTTTTTCAAAACTAACACTTTTGGCCGCGTCGCAAATAACGTTGTCGCGCCATGCATGGCGGCGCGATAGCGTCGCTTACGTGGCACTCTGTAACAGAACCGACCAATTATACGAAATTAAGTAAGAAAATCATCTATCAAGCAGACGATTTAGCAAACTTAAGCCCGTATAACCCGGTAGTCCGTGAAATCACGACGGATTTCAAACCAACTTACATACCAGCCAAGATCGTAATAAGTTTAGCGGTCACCATCACAAATTACATAAAAGTTCGCGTCGTAAATACATCGGAGTTTAAATATAGTTATTACAAACCAAGTTCAAATAAAAGTAGCGGAAGCATTTAGTTCAAACCACACACACTCACACAGAGTTCGAAATAAAGTGTCAGCTCAGGATCATCTCCAACAAAAGCATCAGACGAGACGTAGGGAATGACCACTGCCCATGGTCCTAAGCTTCACCCATCGCAGGATAAAGGCAGTTGATACAGTAGCCGTAATACATCTGTCCATCTGCAACAAGTGGGAACAAAGCCCTGAGTACGAGAAGGTACTCAGCTAGACTTACCCGACATAACCAAAAATAAATTGACACCAAGGATCATGACAGGCTTTATGGTAGGGTAGCTGACTCATTTGCAAAAAGACATTTTTAGTATTTAAATAATCTTTTCCAGAAGCTTTTATATCAAGTTAATTCTTTATTAACCTGTCAACTACATTTGCACCTGTACTAGACTAACATGTAATTAAACAAGTAATGATAAACAATGATCATTAACAACTTCCATCGTGTCATATTCCATATAACTGTCCAAGTGTTCCATCAATATTACTACGATGAAGTAACTCAAGTCAAGTGTTCACTATCCAGTGAATGATGGCGATTCAAATCGATTATTAACCAACTGGTAATTTATTTCTCACACAAACCACACTCACCCGCTAAAGTGAGATATTGGTCACCGAGTCAACCATTCAGGTAAAGTCTCGAGTTTGCCAGGAACCACATGTACCCGGGGGCCGCCCGACTGCTCTTTGGCCTTATCATCGCGCCCCCGTGTCCTACCACACCTGCTCCGGTACAGTGCGTTGCGGGCAATCCACTCGGCCCGAATAATCTCCCAGCTTTGCGGTCGAAAGGTACATTATTCGGCCAGCTAAATGTAAGGCATGCGTTCAACATGACTCGAGGCCCAACAACGGTCGGTCCTTAATCGACACAGACGGAAAACACTACAGTCCGAAACCCTGCAAGTCTCCGTCCGGTCTCAATTTCACATTAACACTTAGTTATTCTAAAATGACATACTTTTTCAAGCAGATCCAGGTAACCACCTATAGCTCGCAGGTGACAGGAAATCACCCCACTTCTACCGGTCTAAGCAAGCTAAACATTTCTTGACTGCGAATACCAAGGTAACAAGGATATGGTAGAACAGGGTAAACAAGGTATAATGCAGCAACGGTTGCAAACAACTCCTAAATGTAATGCATCAGTTAAAGTAAAGCATTAATAAAATATTTGCAAACCGGGAGAGAAATGCTCCGGGGCTTGCCTCTTTCGAACGAGCTCGGGCGGTGGTCGGGACACTCTGGAAGATCCTCACCGACCTCCTCGTCGGCTTCGAGCACCTCCTGCTCTTGCACCTCGGGCTGCTCTTCCGGCTCCTCGGGAACTGCTACCGGAGTTACTTCTTGCGATCCTGTATGATGCAAATGTATAAGTGCTCATGCCTAGGTGCATTGCAGAGATGACATGTAGAGATCATGATGAATGAGATGTAGATGAACAGGTTTACTTTATTGCATAAAGTGGAAATACAACTCTTCTACAAGGTAGTCCACATCATCCAAGAACATGTACTCGTATACTACTACAAACATTCTCTACCATGCCAAGTCACCCCAGAAATCTAAGATGCTTCAAAGATACACCAAAGCAAACCTTGTCAACTAATCTTGCATTAACAATGTTAATTAAACCCTAGTTGACACTATGTTTGAATAGAAACACTTCTTTTGGTAGCATAGAAAAATCTTATAAAATTACAGTGGCTTACTATCATCTAATCTAGCATGCCACAAAAATTTCATTACATTTGGAGTACTAGAACTGCCTACACAAAAATAACAATCTAAGGCCTAAAAATGAGCATAAAAATATTTTATACTATGAAAAGTATCAAACAACAGATTTAATATTTTTCCTACATTCTACACAATAAACAATCACTATAGAAAAATTATTATATGCATGTTTTATTCATATTTTTCTCTCTATCAAAAATAACAATTATCAACAATAATAAGCACTTGTACTACACATCAAAAATTTTCTACAGAACATGCATGACACATATTTTTCCTAGAAAGTACATTACACAAAAAGATTAACAAAATTGAAACCATATTTTTCTGAGCTTTATATGATTTATTACATATTTATCAAGAAAACAGCAATAACAAGAATTAAATAAAAACCCTACAGAAAAGTACTTCAAACTTGACATGCAATATTTTTAGATCATAGATCTGGTCCTAAGAAGTCTACCAAAATTTGTTTCACAATTTTTGGAGCCAAAATTAGCAAGTTATGAATTTCTAAACCATTTACATCTTTTCTGGAAATCATTTTCAAATTCCTTTTAAACATCAGCCGCTGAAACGCTAGGTGCACCCGGTGCAGCGTACACGCGCGCGCGAGGGGAGACAGACATGTGGGCCCGCGACCCCACGGGTCAGTCACAGGGAGAGGGAGAGAGACGCCGGCGGTGAGGCCTCCGGCCAGGCCAAGGTCACCATGCGGACCACCTCGATCTCGCGAACTCGATGGCACACACGCGGTGGCCAATGGAGCTCGGAGGACCGGTCACCGCCGTCCATGGCGGAACGGTGGCGCGGTTGGTCGCCGGCCGGCCATCCTCGACCACGATACGGTCACCGGAAGGGCGCTCGAGCACCGGCGAGTCGAGGCGAGCAAGATGCGCGCGCAAGAAGGGAAGAAGGTGGGGCGGAGAGGAGTGGCCCACGGAGCAGAAATCTCCGGCGAGCAATACCCGTCGAAGGGGGCTTTACCACAGGAAACTGGTGCGAGCACGGGCTGCGCGAGGGAGAGGCGGAGCTCGGGGCAAGATGGAGGCGTCGATGGTGCGATGCGGTGGCCGGAACGGCAATGCCGGTGAGCTCGCGCACGGCGGAACCGTGCGGGTGCGGCCGTGGGCGCGAGAGAGGCAGAGAGGGGGAAAACGCGAATGGAGAGGGAGACGCTGCGGTCGACTTGAAGGCGGGCGAGCGTGTGCGCGAGAGGGGGCCACCGGGCGCCACCCGGCCGGCGTCGCCGACATGCGGCCGACACGCGGCGCGCGACGCCTGCCGCGGTCGGGACAGCGAGGCGCGCGAGCGGGAGGGAGAGGAAGGAGGCCGCGCGGCGTGGGCTGGGCCGCGGCAGCGCGCTGGGCCGAGGCAGCGGCGCGCGGGTGAGCGACTGCGGGCGCGCGCGCGGGAAAGCTGGGCCGCTTTGGCCAGCGGGCCGAAAGGGAGACGGCGGCCCGTTAAGGCCGAAAATACATTTTCCTTTTATAAATAAATTTCCAGATTTTCTAAATTGATTCAAATTCAAATTTTGAAGATGAAAAAGGCATTTTCACAAGTTGTCCCCAAAACAAAAGTTGTTCAAAATTTAATTCTCTACAACTTTCATTTAGGGCACTTTTCAAAATTCTAAACAGATTTTGAATTAATGATTTAAAGTCCAATTTTTAAATAAAAACTCATTTTTCTAGAATATTTTTTTTAAAAGCAAAATTTGGGGAGATTTTGAATACAAAAGTTGCTCCAAAAATCATGCTAATTAATTCTAAGTCATTTAAAGTTATAGCCAAACAAGTTTTACCACTCTTAGCAAGCAAATGCAATAATTTAGGGTTCAAACAGATGTTTTTCACACTTTAATTTAATTTCAACTTATATTGCATGTGATGATGAACATATATATGATGCTAATGCTCATGCTTTGGGATGTTAATGCATGCTTAACACCCAGGGGTGTTACACACTCGTAAGACCCACGACCAGCTGACGTGGCAGACCTGCTGTGCCACACCGCACGGCGCGGCAGTGCAGAGACCAGAGAGGCCCTGGTCATGGCAGCAAGTGGTTGTGTCGAGCGCGGGGCCCAAGGTGGGAGCAGGTGGTCGTGTCGGGCTACATGCGCATGCGCACAGGTGCTGGGTCTGCTGGCCGCTGCTGAGCGCTGACCAAGCACGGTGGAGTGCATGCTGCTCTGGATGTACTCCCTCTGTCCCTTTAATTTAGTTGTTCGAGCTTTTAAATTTTGTACCAAAAAAGAGTCACTTGCATATGTTTACATGTCTACACGTAGCTACGGTACCAGCAGTTGTCCGTGTCCAGTCCACTCACCCAGCACCGGTGCAAGCCAAGCAATGCCACTTCCAGAGCAGGGGGTTGGCCGGCTGCTCTTTCTTGCGATCCCTCTATCTCTCTGCTTTTGGTGTCGTTTCGGATACGGTGCCCGGTGGACACCGATCGATACAAATACTAGGGGTATGCAGGTCCTTTACCCTTGTCCTGGGTACAAGAGCCGTTTTCTAAAACGACTGAATTAAAGGGGCAGAGAGAGTACAGTGCATGCTGCAGTGGATACTGCTAGGCCGTCACATCATCTTATACTACTTCCTTTCTCTGTCCAGAAAAGAATACAACTACATGTTTCGTGCCAATAAAAATAGTTCATGTTTAATCAAATTTCTAGTAAGTACTGTTTATATTTAAGGCTCTAAAATAATTTATTATAAAAATATATTTCGTAATTAATCTAATGATATTTATTTGATATCATAAATATTGATACTTTTTTTATCTATAATTGATCAAACTTAAAATACAAAACCATGACTGATTTTCTTGATTCGGTAGAATCGAGTTATCTGATCTCTTTTTGGCTTTTTGTATTTTATTTTTTATGTTTTATTGGGTTCTCCTGTGATCCTTGCTGATCGTGAGTTCTAACCATAAGTCCCTATAATTAACCATAAAAATAAATAACGAAGGATCACAGGCTGCGACCTTCCTTTTGCGGTTGCATGATCTCCTTTCTTTTTGCGGGAATTACGGTCACAGGCTAGAAATCAGAAATCAACTGTAATTCCAAGATAGCAGTTATATTATTTAGGGTGGAGCTCCGCAGTAATATTAGGATCTGTCTATGGATAATTTAGGTGATTTACACCATCTTGTCACCCGAGTGACACAACACCTTAAATCACTCTATTCTAACAAACAAAACAAATAAGGTGATTCAAGCCTCTCCGAAACTCCATTTCTATAACCACAAGATCAAAATCCAACGAACCAAATAAAAAGAGATTAAAACCAGAGTAAAAAAACAAAAAAAGACAAATTTATCAGATAATTTCTATGAAAGGCAAATTAGGAGAACATCAAAGCAAAAAAAAAGAGAAAAAATATAGATTTATCAGATAATTTCTATGAAAGGCATTTTAGAAAAAGATCAAAGAAAAAAAGACAGACAAAATTAACAGATCAAGCAAATCAGAAGATAAATCAAAGCACAAATTATTTCTATGTAAGCCAAATTAGAAAATATCAAATTAGAACCAAACAAAACACCCAGAAAAATAAAAAAAAAACAGATTATTTCTATGAAGTCAAATTGAAAATTTTAAAAGGAGAACCAAATAAAACATACAAAAAAATAAAATAAAAAAGCCAAAAAAAAAGATCATATAACTTTTTAAATAATCTTGATCATTCTCATGTACGAAAAATTAATTTACACCAATTGAACACAGAGTTTACACCAAACCTGAAATATTAAACTATAGTCTAATAAGATGTAATCTCTACCTATTAAAAAAAACAAATCTGCCTACATATACACATCCATGGTAGGGGGCTACTGATTCAACAGGCACAGAGGCCGAGGCAACAGGCACAGAGGCCGAGGTGGGCAGATGTGTAGCCTGTTCGCTTAGGCTGAAATCTGACTGATCTAGCTGGTTTTTTAAATGAAACACTGTTGAATGACTGCTAATAATCTCAAACGAACAACCTGGTGGCCGATGGTGTGCAGCTCAGCCTGCCTCGGCATCCACTGCAGCATGCACTGTACCTCTAGAGCAGCATGCACTCCACCGTGCTTGGTCAGCGCTCAGCAGCGGCCAGCACCTATGCGCATGCAGCCCACGACCACCTGCTGCCACCTTGGGCCCCGCGCTTGACACGACCACCTGCTGCCATGACCACGGCCATGGTCTCTGCACTGCCGCGCCGTGCGGCGTGGCGTGGCAGGCCCGCCACGTCAGCCGGCCGCGGGTCCTGTGAGTGCCACATAAGCCACGCCGCCGTACCAGCAGCGTTATTTGGTCGCGCCGTGACTTTAGGCGCGGCCAAAAGTGTTAGTTTTAGGGAAAAAAAGTTTTTAGTGTTAAATTTAAAAAACGTTTTAAAAAGGTGTTAATAATAATAAAAAAATTCTGGCCCGTGGCCATTAACATCAGAAAGCTAGTGGCCCCTAAGGCGCGTATTGACGTTTTTTCTTTTTTTGTTGTTTCATGGGCTGGGCCAGCATCACCCAACGGTCGATGGGCTACCAAAGTGACCGTCTTGAGATGCGAGATGGACAACGTTGACCTTACTTGCGTGCTGGACTGCTGGTGCTATGAAGCTGTCATTGGCGGCAGGCAACCTAGAGAGAATTTACATTGCTTATTATCAAGTATATGCTTCAGTCGTATCGTTAAGAGGATTAATTGAAGTGAACCGAACGTACAGCTTAGCTGGTTAGATTTTTATGATAAAATCTGTCTGACTGAATTTAAGTCCTCGATTTTTATAATAAAAGTACAAGCACCTACGTATATCTATCTATTGATGATCTGTTTAGGGTTATTTAGATCATACTCATTTTTGTTTCTGTTATTTTATTGCTCATAGTTATGCTCATTATTTATTCAAATTGTTGCTTGCATTGTATCAGGCCTAAATTATATACAAAGAGGATCTGGCATTTTATGAGTATATAGAAAGATGTGGAATATGAAACAAACATCACAAAAGCCATGCTCTACCACATGTATAGATCCTATTTAAGCATTACATAACTAGAGTTTTACTTTATGTTGATTGTTTGGTTACGTTATAGGTTTCAAACAAGGCAGTGCCTCAAATATCATGCAATCAACTAGTTATGTGATCAATATAGAGTGTATAAAACGACAATTTACATAGATAACGGTTCTGGCTTCAAGTGCTGAAACACTAGTAACATGAACAAATAAGATCCAGAATAGAGCACCAACAGATTTATGACATTTTTAGAAAATACTTTCACAATTTTCTAATTTATAAAATAAATAGTTTTGAATTTCTACATATTAAAATAAAAATATATTATTTAAGAGAAATATAAAGCCGATTTTGTAGTTTTGGGTTGAAAATTGAACTGTCGTGCAAGTATAAGGTTGGAAAATGACATTACTAGATCCTGTGAGCTTGTGGATTGATATTCAGCTTCCGCCCTAGATCGTGATATAACCTCCGCCTCAAAAAGGTCTAATTCTGGGTTTGTATTGATTAAAACTTCCTTAAATTCATTTTTCTAGAATGGAAGGAGTATATAGCTTTTAAAAAATCTACAAGGTAAGCTTTCATGATCTGATGAACTATTCAGCAGTGCCAACATTTTCAGAAACTTGTTTCTAACTCTTGCTACACTGTTCATATTCTCTCCGCCAGGCTGCAGCATAAGAGTCATTTCCAAATTCCAAGTACTACTAGTAGTTGCTAAGGCCTTGTTTAGTTCCCCCAATTCTCCCCCAAATTCCACTATGCAAAAAGAAGATTCCCCGTCACATCAAAATGTCGGCAAATGCATGGAGTACTAAATGTTGATGAAATTAAAAACTAATTGCACAGTTTTGTTGTACTTTGCGAGACGAACATTTTAAGCCTAGTTAGTCAAAATTTGGATAATTTTTACCAAATACAAACGAAATGCTACAGGAATTCTGATACAGTGTTTTTCTTCCCTATTCGCCGAACTAAACGAGGCCTAACTAACACGATTACACGCAGCACTCCGAAAAAGCGAGACAGATACAATGTCTTGGCACCAACTAGCTAGTAGGAGTACTCACTACTCCCCAAAGGCAAGGACGTCCGAGCAATCCAACAGCAGCGCTGACGCCGCCCGATGGCATGTCACGACGGCCGATGGCCCCCACTCGCGCCCGCACGCACGGCACCGGGTACATCACAACAGATGCGACGGGCACGACACGTACTGCATGAACTCGGCGTCGCGGAGCAGCGCCGCCATGGTCTCCGGGGGCAGGCACACCTCGATGTCCACGCTGCCGTCTCCGGCGCGTCCCGGGAACGCCGACATCTTGCCGTCGAACTTGTTGGCGCGCCCGCTCCGCACCGCGAGGGGCCGCCCCCACCCGAAGTCGTTGCCCTCGTACATCGGGAACCGATTGGAGCTCCCCATCGTGATCACCGCGCCGTCGGGGTTGCCCAGCGGGAAGCACCGGGGTGCGGCCTGCCACGCCGCCGCCGCGCGCCGGATCGTGCCGTCGCCGTACGCCGCGAGGCTCTCGTTCAGCTTGCCCGCGGCCCACCCTAGATCGCTGCGAGCCAGCTCCGACACCGTCGCCGTCGTCACAGCGCTCTGGATGGCGTTGCCAAAGTAGACAGGGGAGATGGCCGGCTGCAGCCGGTGCCGGCAGTTCACCGCCATTCGGAACGTCGTCGTCGCGTCGGGCGCCAGGCGTTTCCGGGCACGCGTCACCGCGAGCCATATCTGCGCGCACAGCGACTGGAACGACGAGATCTCCCCGCGCACTTGGGGATGCTTGGGGTCATGCGCCATCTTCCCGTAAACCTCGGCGTCCTGGCCACCGCTCGGACGACGGTTGGCTATTGCTTTCAGCTCGCGAATTGCGTCAGCGCTGAAGTGGAAGACGCGCTCACGGAGAGGCGCGTCCACGTCGAAGGTCACCGACGGGCCGACGCCACCGGGGAAGCGGAGGACGGCGGTGGACTCGCCAAAGAAGTTTCGGCGGAAGTCCGGCAGCTTAGGTGACTCGCCGCGGCAGATGGCCGCCCAGGTGTTGAAGAATTGCCAAAAGGAGGTGCCGTCCACGACGGCGTGGTTGGCGACGATGCCGATAAAGACGGCGCCGTCACCGAGCACGGTGACCTGGAACGACGTGAGCGGGCGACGGTGGCCTTCGTAGCTCACGGTCCGGTCCATGGGGAACAGGTCCTTTGTCAGCTTGGTGGGCACGTCGGCGTCAGGGACGAGAAAGTCGTCAAGCGACAGGCCGGGTGCGACGGCGTGGAGGATTTCCACGCCCGCGTCGTTGCAGCGGATGACGATGCTGTCGTCGGGCAGCGTGACGAGGCGGCCGGCGAGAGCCGGGACGACGGCGAGCGCCCGCGACAGCGACGACAGGAGCAGCGACACGAGCGAGGGCATGGGCAGGTCGGGGGCCGGGAAGAAGAGCCCCTTCTGGATGTAGTGGCACGACAGCATGGGCAGGTCGGAGACGGACAGCGTGAGGTCGCCGATCGCCGACGCGGCGTCCGGGCGGACGTGCTGCCTCGACACGACGGCGATGCCCGAGGGCGGCGCGTCCAGGCAGGCGGCGGCGGCGGCCTGCAGTTTGGGCATAATGGCGGACGCGGCCGGGGCGGCATCCAGATCCAGCATGGGCATGGTGGAGATCATCTGAGCCATGTGTTGGATTGCCCGGCGCTGCACCACCGGCCGCTTGCTCTGCTGATGAAGCAGTAGCGGTGGCAGTGGAGTGGAGTAGATAGACCGTGTGCGTGTGCGTGTGTGTGGGTGAGCGTTGTGCGATACGGCCAACGAGGTGGTTTGGGCAGTGCCGCCTGCTGTGAACACCGAACAACCTTGGGCAGTTTATATAGGACACGACGAGGGGCTGGATGCATGCACCTGGGCCTGCCTTCTTTGCCAGTACTGTTTTGGATATTCTCTGGCCAGGTTTTTGTGGCTGTCAGAAGCAGATATATCAGATAAAGGTGAAGCTAGAGATTTGTTCTATTGCCTGTGAACAGTAGTGGTGTGTGACACAACAAGAAAACACGAAAGATACCGTTTAAAAGTACTGATGATTTGGGTCTTATCAGCAAAAGCTTTTTTAACGACTCATTTCAGCATAGCTTTTCCGCAAAAATATGAGCATATATATATATATATATATATATATATATATATATATATATATATATATATATATATATATATATTTTCGAAACGTCAATTTGGATTGTTCTGCAGCTGCCAACAGGTGTCCCCTCCTTTGGGATGAAAAGAGGAACAAGTGTCCCGGCAGTGCACCAGAAACATATATATATATATATATATATATATATATATATATATATATATATATATATATATATATATATATATATATATATATATATATATATATATAGGCTGGGTGATTTGGACTCGGGTAGTGAATATTATTCAGTACCCGAGCACCCCACGCCCGACCGACGATCCCCGCGCCGAACGAGAGCCTCCGCTCGCATCTCCGTACGACCGAAACCGCCGCAGACCACGCACGCCGAGACCGCCGAGCAGCCCGAATGTCTCTCCCTACCCCCGTCCGCACGACCGCCCGAATGTCCCTCCCACGTTCCAGGCGAGGAAACCGCCGCAGACAACGCACGCGACGAGGACGACGCCCCGAAGCGGCAGCGACGAGGCCGAGACCACCGAGCGGCCCGAATCGCCAGCAACGAGGCCGACGCCCCGAAGCGGCAGCGAGCCTGCTTGACGAACAGGCGGTTCTCCTCCGCTGGACGCTGTAGCTGGTTATCATCGGAGTCAGGTGCCCTGCCCCGGTGAGCTCCTCTCTCTCCTGCCTCTGTCTTTTGATTATTATGGATGCGAGAATATGTAAAATGAGATTGGGGTGAGGAATTTGCTGATTTGGGAAAGGTAAGAGGTGGACATGAGAATGGGATTGTGTTTATTGTTGATTTTTAAGGGAGGAGTGCTTTTTAGTTGTTCTAAGCTACGACCCTACCACTTCTCGCAGTTGATGTGTTTGAGAAAATGTCTATTTTAGGGCATCTTAGGTGTTTATCAAATTAAAAAATCTGAGTGTACAAGATGAATTTTAGCTTATGGAGCAATGCTTCGATCTGCAGGTGATGTCTTCACTTTAACATTGGGTTATATCAGAACTAAATAACGTTGCTTGTGTCTGTGTACTAGGAATGGGTCTCTAAGAAATGCATGGAAGGACATAGGACTAAGTGTATTCTCACAGGTAAAGTAAATATTTTTTAAAAAGTGGCAAACACCTTGTGCAGTTTGAACATTTATTTCTTTTATTATTTCCCAAGTCTGAATACTTTTCAGCTCTATTTTCTGAATCCTATCATAACTTTGATAGTTTGGTAATTTCGAAACCTTGTAGATAGAATGAAAATTAATTTCAAGCTGTTTTGGTTGTATTAAGTTAACAATCCTCATGCTCCTATGTGTGGCAGATCAGGATCAGGCAATGGAAGTGGCCATAGGATTGGAATTCCCTGGTGTCATCCACAGGATTTGTCGTTGGCATGTGGTTAACAAGCATATGCCGAACCTGAATGAGATATTCAGCCTTTATGAGAAACAAAACTTCAAGGAAAAATTCAAATCAGTGCTGAACCACCCCCTGACACCCGCAGAATTTGAGAGAGCATGGGAAGAACTGATAACAGAGTTTGATCTGCAAGAAAATGCCACTATGGAGAGCTTATTCCGGCAACGAGCTAGGTATATCCCAGCTTTCTTTAAAGATGATTACTGTGGGATGATGACATCGACACAGCGTAGTGAGAGCAGTAACTATTCGATGAAGAAGAATTTTGTGGGTAAGCAGACTTGTCTGCACAAGTTTGCAAAGCGTACACTAGATTTCATGCAGACACGGAAAAGAAAGGAGGGAGCTGAAACATACCTTGCAACGGTAAAGCGAATTTAAACATTGATTGTACTGTGATTGGAATGGTAGTAAACTTGCAAATACTTATGTTTTGAATGTGTCGTTTGTTGATGCAGAGCAAGACACTTACCAAGAGCAAATGGCCATTTGAGGTTCAACTGGGAAGGGTCTATACACGGGCAGTGTTCAGAAACTTCGAAAAAAAAATGTTCAATTGCACCGCGTACAGCATAGAGGCTGATCTAGAGCTAGGCGAGCATTGGTACAGGGTTTGTCACATGAATAGGTCAGAAGTGATAAGCTGGGGACAACACAAGTTCAAAGTAAAGGCAGATAAAGTCAACGGATCGTACAGTTGCGAGTGCAGGGAGTGGGAGCACACAGGTATTGTGGAAAGCCGCCGGTATCTTAAAGGATTCATGAAATTATGTCAGTGTGCATTTAAAAGTACTGAATGTTGTTGTCGATGCAGGACTATTTTGCGTGCACCTTCTGCGTGCCTTCATACATGTCCAAGTTGAGAAGATTCCACATCAATACATTCGTAAGCGCTATACAAGGTTCGCTAGGAGCGAGGTGGACTTTGATACGAGCGACAAGCTTCTCACAGGGGAGGACGGCAACACACAAAGCTATAGAACAAAGACTCTAATACCAAAAGCTATGAAGGCGGTCAGATCAGGAAGCATGTCTAACGCTGCTTACAGAAGATTGCTTGAAGTTTTAGAAGATGTCACAAAGGAGATAGACAATATCCCCACAGACATTGGTGCAGAAGCAAGGAAGGGACAAGGTCAATCAAGGACAGAGGTAAAGACATGTTAGTAAAATAGGAAGTATTTTATTGTACAGTTAGGAATTAAGGATGTCTCTAAATTATATATGGCATGTAGGACAATTCTGGAGATAGCAGCAGCGACGATAGCATTGAAGAAGAAAGATGTGAGGAGGCAAGGATAACACGGGTATGATTTTATTTCATGAAGTAAAGAACCAAGTGGGGATGAACCTTACTGAACCACATATTTTGATTGTTCTTGATTCTATGGAGTGCTATGTAAAACATGTGGCAGGAATCTGGGACCACTTGTATAGTTGAGGCTAGCCATGTGCTGGATTGCAGTAAAGACATAGGGAAGAAAAGGGCAGCAGCAGCAACTAGTGAAGAAGTGGGACAACATGGACAGGTAGATGAGCAAGCATGGAAATAGAGAGACGTTGGGCACTAATTGATGTGTGCATTTGTTCTTACTCTAAAACTTATTTTCTAAAAGACTAACAAACATGATTTTGTGTCTGAAGGATGAAACTACATTGATAAGGCTGGTGCCTCCTGAAAAGGCGAAGCCTAAGGGCAGGAACAAGACGGAGGCAGAGAAGGCAGCAGTAACCCTTGGGGCATTGGGCGAGAAATTGGGCACGAGAAAGTGCAAGGCTTGTGGGCAGTACGCTACACATAATGCGCGGACGTGCCTCAGCTTGGAACATAATAGAGTGAGGCTTGAAGCAATGAGGAACAAAAAGAGAGGGAGGCCACCAGGCACGAAAAATAAGAAGGTAAGCTGGAAGGAGGTTACTGATCGCAACGAGGAGGACGATAGAGTGAAGACCCGGCAGAAGGTAGTCGCAGAAAACACGTATACTGATCGGGATACTGACAGCGAAGGAGAGAATGAAGAGGTGGCGGGGAGTGAGTAACACAGAGTGACTGGCATGAGGGGCCATCCAGCACAGCAAAAGGCTATGGAAAGGGGTTTTGCAATGTGTTCAAGTTTTAGCTGGTGCTGTAGTTTGTCAATCATTTTACATTAACATCTGAAAGTGTCGAAATTCAGAATGTCGTAAATAATACTCAAATAATGTGCATAGGAAAAGTCAAGTCCACCTCTGAACATTGGAAGTTTTTCCACTTTTTAGAAAAAAAGGACGGACAGCCTTACATTGGTAGCGCTTTAAAAGCAGGAAAGCTTACAAAAAGGCATGAATTGTGTAAGAATGAAATAGAGAATTATTTAATAAGGAAATGGAGAATTAATTAACACATGGACATACTGAGTGCTGTTGGATATATACATGGATCTTATGTGAGCTAAATATAGAAGGAGCTATCCAATGCTTTGTCATGTGCCTTTGCATGGTCGACAGTTCATGTGCTTGGTCCGCCATTGCATGGTCGCCAGTTCCTGTGATTGGTCATGTGCCTTTGCATGGTGTCCAAAGATGGCGTGAACAAGGCTTGGCCAGTTCCTGTGCTTGGTCTTGTGCCAGTACATGGTCGCCAGTTCCTGTACTTGGTCATGTGCCTTTGCATGGTGTCCAAAGATGGTGTGAACAAGGCTTGGCCCTAGGCTGGTGACGGTTTGGTCATGTGCGGCTGAATGATCTCGTGGCGTGAAAAAGGCAACGCTGACACAGTCCTGTGCAGCTGCATGGTCCTATATGAAAGGAGATTAGATGAACATGGATGTTAATGTGTGAAACCTGCCATGCATGTGATTGATTATAAATATTAGAGAAGGATTAGTGAATGTAGAAGCGTAGGAAACCAATTTAGACAAGAGCAAACATGGCAACAGGAAACAAAGGAAAAGGAGTATGGATGCGGATGGAGGTAGAAGGAACGATGAAGATGCGGATGGAGATAGAAGGGACGTCGGATGAAAAGTGGAAGTAAGCGTGTCATTGTTTTGCTTTTAATTTAGTTGCATAAACAAATGAGAACAAGTAGAAGGTTGTTGATGCCTTTCATTTTTTTTAACAAAAATGCATATATATTATAGTTCTAACAAAGGAAAAGGAGTCTGGTGCTTGCATTGGTGGAAGGAAATGATGGATTTATACAAAGATGGAAAGGTGTGTTATTTACTTGAATAATATATTTTTTGTATGGTGCAATTTGACTTATTTTAATTTAGCTTTGGCAAGGAACATGGTAAATTGGGTGTTGTAAACTTAAATATGTTTAATACTTGCAGGATTTGGAATTACCATTAGAAAGGAAACGTAGAGCAACATGGTTTGAAAAGATGCAAGAAGCAGCAGCATATGGGACTTCGAGACTCAGCAAGGAAGAAAAGGAAGATATGGCTGCAAGATTTCCTTCTGATGAGGAGCTGTACGAGGAGACGCATTGGTACAATCGGGCTATAGATGATGTAGATGATGAAAAAGCGACGGACTGGTGCAAGATATGTGGATTTCAACTCCATACGCCAAAAAATTGTCCATCTCCATTGAAGATGCGGAGGGAGATAGAAGGAAAGTTGGATGAGAGGTGGAAGTAAGCGTGTCGTTTGTTTTGCTTTTGAATTAGTTGCATAAATAAATGAGAACAAGTGGAAGGTTGTTGATGCATTTCATTTTTTTTAATGAAAATGGATATTATGAAATTGTATTTGAAATAACAGATAAATTTGGGCTCTGATGTGAGTTACGGGGTTGAAATTGTGTACAGGTGTGATGTGAGTAATAAAGTAATGGCATGCAAAAAATATGATTGTAAAATTTCTAGAATTTTATTGTTTGGATTGTGGAATGATCAATGAAAAGGCACGTCAATTGTTCCATCTAGATACCGTTAGTGTATAAAGAATACATGGTTGGAAAAAAGCATCAGGTGGCATGCTATGGTATAACTATTACCTTCTAAGAAGCAATAGTTCTAAACAATCAGAGCCATAGATTTTAGGAATAAATTAATTAAATTAATAAGCTAAGAAAATACGAAAAATCTTATGAAATCCCGTAATCGCCGGGATAACAAAAGAAGCGGGACCCTTCCCTCCGTGATTACTCGGAGGAGATCGACGAGTGACCCGGCCTGTTTTTTCTTGCGTACGCAAGTCATTTGGGCACTACGTGCATGCAATGCTCCTATACAATGTAATTATTACATTCATTTTGTAGAGTTTTGCCAAAACTTCAAAACACCAAAGAAAAAAGACCGGAATAATTATGTACAAAAAAAACAATTTTCTACAACCCCAATGAAAATAGGGACTTATTGCATAGAAATTTTTTTGTTACACATGTGAAAAATGAAACATAAGAAAAGTGACATACAGAGGTGATAAACAATTGACAATAGAAGATTAATTGAATAGAATATTGCATAAATCAAGAATGGTAAACAACAAATGAACTAGAACAAAAGCTTCCTCTTGGCTTTCGGTTCAGATGTGTCATCATCGTCGTCTTCATGAGAACTATTTTTAGGCTCAATGAGAGGTGGGCCCTGAACTTCATTGGAGCCTTCACCTTCATCTTCGGTGTCAGAAGACGAATCTTCGGACACTTCAGGGGTCGGATCATCATCATTATCACTACTGTAACCATAAATATCATCGGCGATCCTTCTAGCTTTGTTGTTGAAATTGTCAACGCCCGGAAGATCTAATTTTTTCTCGCTGGGAGCGACAAGAGGCTTGATATTTACCTCCGTATGAGAAGGATTCGCCTGGTCTTTAGGTGGTGCGCTAATGAAATTGTTGTGAGTCCGTAAAGTGTACCTTGAATTGGTTGAGGTTGTATCCCCAGCTTCATGTTCATGTAATGCCGCACGATTTCGATAGTACTCCCAGTACCCGTCGAAAGACAAACCAGGAGGCTTGGGCATGATGAATTGGTGGGTAAATAAACGAAGATACGGATGAAAGGAGAGTTATAAAGGAGGACAGGAAACTATGGATGTAGTGTGATTTGTACACTCGGGATGAGTAATGAAGAAGAACAAAATGCTTAACACTCAACACGATTACAAATAGAGTAAGGGAGGGAGGTAAACATATAGAGAGCTATCCTATGCTTGGTCTATGACTCTGCATGGTTTTGAATTGAGATGGCGTGCCTGTGCTTGGTCCTGTGCCGCTGCATGGACTCAAAAGATGGCGTGAGCAAGGCTTCGTCATGTGCCGGCGTGAGCACCGCTCAGTCTGCATGATGTCCATAGATGGCATGAGATCCTGTGCCGCTGCATGTTCTTGTAGAAGCAGCGTGGGTGCGAACAACACCACCGTTGCGTTGTCCTTACATAGTGAAGGAGATTGAGTGGCTGCATGAATGCGTTGGGCTTGGACCTGTGCCGGTGTGAGATCCTGTGCCGCTGCATGTCCTTGTAGAAGCAGCCCGCTGCATATTCTTGTAGAAGAAGCGTGGGTGCGAACACCACCACCAAGTTACGGTGTCCTTAAATAGCAAAGCGTTGAGCCACAAGTTAGAAAAGGATGATCAAAATGTCAGGAAGAGGCGAGAGTGACAAGGGAAAAAAAGAAAAGACTTCCAGGGACGAGGAGCGTTCAAAAGGTGAAGAACAACATGAATATGATTCGGTCCACAAAGAATGAGTCATTCAGATTGTTGTTAACAGATCACAATTCCATACAACTATCCAAAGAAAAATCATGCGTCATCATGCATAGGTAACCAAACAATCAACACCTATCATCTCATCCTGACTTCGCTCATTAATAACCCATCTATCAAGAACCATACGTCCCATTCATCTATGTATGCCCAACCACACGCTGCATTAGACTACGACGGAACTCCATGGTTGCCATCCCTTAATAAAACAAAGGATGGAAGGAAGGATGAGACTCTCCAATACGGAACTGAAGAAGCTCAGGGGGAGCGTAGACTTTGTTGGCGGTATGGAAGGCTAGATAGTGAAGCAATTCTGCCCTCAACTCCCTTGACCGATCCTAGAAAGAAAAAAAAAGGATTAGAAACAAGGAAAACAATAAGATGGATAATTAACAAGGAAGATGAGTCATACCGGATCTATAGTAGTCTGCAGAGAACCATGGCCCTCACCATCATAGAACTCAATGAACTTCATGGAGAATATGGCAGAGTCATTTAAATCCTTTTGAAGTGGAACATGAATGGGCACACGTCTCCAATTTGCAAATTGGGGGAATGTGCGGGGTGCAGCTAAAGATAGAGCAACACGAAGGCGTTGCATGAGTGTTTGGCCCATTGGAGAATGGTGTGAATCCCATGTGGCCTCAGTGTTAGAACTATAATCCATTGAGTCTAGAACATCGACACGGGCTTGGCCAAGATTTATACAATACACAGACCAGTGATGAAGATGTAAGACCGGAAGGAAAATCTGCTAGATGTGAATACGAAAGAAATAAGGTTTTATCGGCATACTACTGGGATGAAAACCAGGAAGCAAAAAAAATGTGCACATGATACACATACCAACTTTGCCTTTTTTAAATCCGTCGTGGGGAGGCATCGCTTGATAGCTTCTACTACAGAGTCCGGACTGCACTGAGGGTGAGATTTGTCATAACTGAAGGACTCTGACTTAAGAATGTCCTGTACGATATGATTGGAATAATATCAATGTTACAAGAACAAAAGAAAAGCCAAATGATTAGTGTAAAAATGTAGGAACATACCGAGACAAGAGGTTGTAGGAATATTCGGTACCCATGGCATTCAGGACGAACAAGCAAGTCATCTTCAGCCATGCATTTGACAAATCCATCCATGAACAAAGAATGTATGAACTTCCCAACGCCAAAGGAAAGTGCAATATCATGGCCAGTCAAAGAATTTCTCCCAAAGTGCATCAAAGTTTTGCTGAATGGAAAAGAATAAGCATTCTAAAAATGAAGGAAAAGTATGATGTCTAAAAAATGAAATCAGAAGGAACCTTTTCAATGAAGACTCATCTGCACACAGGAAGTCATGCATACGCAATGAAGACTCTAAATTGGGTGAAGGACGAGACATAATGCCGGGCTTGAAGGGTGAATAAAACTTGGATGGCTTTTTGGTTAATCTCTTTCCAGGAAACTTGAACATAGGAATATGGTCTAGAATCGGCCAGTTGAATACAGAAGTGGTGTGTTCTCTGGTTGTTTTGTGACTGCCTTCTCCAAGTAGTTTGGGAGCATTTGGACCATAAGGAGAGTTGTGCTCACGTGAGAAATGGTGGGAGGCAGATGAAGCAGGGTTAGCTTCAACAGTAGTGAAGCCCTGTGGCTAAAAAAAGGAAAGACAAGATGCTTGATCAATATAATTTAAAGCTTGAAATAAAAGAGTATGGATTTATTGAGAGAACAGGAAACTAAATCAGTAGAATAGCAATGAAATAGTAGTGTGCAGGTTTAAAATCAAATGAGGGGCTGACATTGAAATTGGCATTAAGACGTACATGACTGACTGAATAACAAATAGGGAAATGAAATAAGGTATGGTGGACAAATAATTGAATGTTCAAAGAAAAACAGTAGAATAGCATTAGAAAATTGGTTTTGAAGCTTAAAATCAAATAAAGTGTGCTGTAGATATTCTGACATGTCAATGAAAAGCACTGTGATCTAAGTACAATACAGCAGGTACTCCTTTTCAGTTGATTCACAAAATCAGTGACTTGTCACAGTAAAATTTTATCTAACAGCATACAGGATGGTACCAATAACACAAGCATGTATACAAAACTAATGTCATTGACTGAACGGCTAGGTGCACTTACATGTGAAACTCTTCCTGTATTTAAAGGAGGATCCTTTTGTACCAACTCAGGCTAAAAAAAAGAGCAAAATCAGGAAACTAGTAACGGATCATAGCAAATGAATATTAGAACTCAGGAAATGATAGATGGTTTAGAAATGTAATTCATTTGTTAATTTAAAAAGAAGGGTGGAATAAGTTTTGGGAGAACCTTAGACGGGCTCACATCTATATGGCTGTTCACAGGAGAAGATGATTGTCGATGGCCTGATTGGTCCATTGTTGACGCAAAAAGTGGTGAATAATTGAACCTAGAGGCTGTAAGTACAGAGGGTGACAAATAGCAGAAATAAATTAGAGAAAAAAAAACTATGAAGCAAAAAGTGTTGCAGGTAGAAGAATGGATGGAACAATAGTCGATAAAATGAGGAAAAACAAAACTATGAGGGGTGCACCAGAAACATCTTCTGAAGAGGTGCGCATCGGTGCAGTCGATGGACCAGGTAATTGCTCAGAAATGTGATCAGGTGAAACTACACAATGAACAGGGGAGCCAAATGGGCCTGTCACTGGAGTGGGGTTACATGAATTAGGACCTATAAACATACAAGTCATGAAAAAAAACGAGAACGACACAGCAAAACAAATAGAATAATGGAGGTTTAAAACATGCAACAGCGGGATTAGGCCGTACCTGGAGTGTTTCGAACAGGTGCTTGGTCATCAATCTGGCTGCGAAGTAAGGTACCAGCAGAAACAAAGCTGGCATGAGAATAAATCTCATGACCTGGGCGTAAATGGAAAAAATGTGTCACTATATTTGATACGTAGAAATAAGACACACGGTGAGATAACGTATTTATCAACTAAAGCAAGAGTTTGCCTGGAAACGATGGCGGAGTACGGTGGACAGATTCACGGGTATCATGATCGCTGCGTGTATGCATTGACCTAGAAGTGTCACCTGGAAAGTTGTTGTCCCGGGATTGTGATGAACTGAGTGTATGTAAGATTGGACGGAATTGCTCAGCTAGCTTAGCCGGGGCTCTCACAATGTTTCCCAAAGATTGCTCAATGGACCTTGTGTTCTGAGAGAGCGTATCATCAAACTGGGATTGTGATGCACTGAGTGGATGTAAGATTGGACGGAATTGCTCAGCTAGCTTAGCCTGGGCTCTCACAATGTTTCCCAAAGATTGCTCAATGGACCTTGTGTTCTGAAAGAGTGTATCATCGAACTGGGCAAAGAAGCCCTGTACTCTCTCTTTACGCAGACCAGTAAGACCATCTATTGGCTGAGACAACAAATCCTTGAGGCGTGGGATGTCAAAGTGGGCCATTCCTGGCATAGACAGATTTGTGTGTTGCAAGGGAACGCCACGGACATCTGCAGTAGCGTAGCAGGTCATATCCCACCTCTTGAACTGTATGAGACAAAATCAAAGTGACAAAAATATGACCCTTGTTATTATGGTTGAAAGGAATAAGGGCGAATATAACGAAGGAGATAGCTGTCTCACAGGTTGGAATCCAAAAGTCAGTGCACCGTGATTAGTTATAATTGTATCAGCATCCGTTAAGCACTGAATGAGATCATTATCATAAAATGTGATGCGTGGAGTGGAAGCCCGGTCCAGCGGGGAGAGGCGGTGGTCAATGTTGTCGAGATAGTAGAGCTGTTCATAAAAAATAGGTGTATAAATAGGTAAGAGCTTAAAATTAATAAGGTCAATTTCAAATAAAGGACTTAGCAGTTCAATAAGGTAATAGGAGAAGACATCAAAATAATGAGTTAGGATAAATGATACCGTGTATAAGATGAACTATGGGGAATCAGAAACATGAAGTGAAAGGACAAATTAGTTATTAAGTTGAAATGACAGTAAGGTAGGTGAATAGGTGAAGCATGCATATAGGAAGAAGGAAAATATCATCAGTGATAATTGACAAATCATTAAGACCTCACAAAAATAACATCAGCACACAGTGAGCTAACTGAATTAAATAAACATAGGGATGAGAAGAATTACAATTAGGAAAATGGCGCAGCCATAGATCGTTTGAGTGAGTTGAGTTTTATCACGGTCGTGCCATGCGCGAACAGCAAGCTGGAGATCGTTGAAAACAAGCTGGGACCAGTCAACAACACTGAACAATTCATGATCCATAGTCTTCTTGATGTCAAGTGAACCAATGAAGTTGCTGCTGCTGGGAAGTAGAAGCCTGTTGCAGAGTATCATGAAGAAGCATCTCTTCATCAAGGGGTTCACACTTCCATTTAAGATCTCATGTTGCAAGTTTGATATATGTATGTTACAGTCTTCAGTAAGATTTTGGTTTAGATCACGGATAAGCCGCTGACGAAGCGTAACACCTTCCTTCCGTGAGTACATCTTCAAGTTTTCACCACCGATAGGCAATCCAAGCACGATGCTAATTATCCATGGGGTGATCGGAAGGACCTTGCCCTGACCAATGTTAATTTGCATTGAATTAGGGTCGGTATGGTCCAATAGCCATGATAGAAGATTCTTGTTCTCTATAGCATCGATCTTCAATCTCAGAAAGTGGCCGAATCCATCAGCTTCGATAGCAGTAAATTGGTCATGGTTCAGCAATTGAGCGGTGGCAATAACATCTGCTGGATTGCACCGAACATTTACAATAGTAGAACGGCTGGTAGCTCTCTTTTTCCTTTGTCTTGCCTGGGACAGATAACAATAATTTTAGAAATAGTAAGGTCATGAATGGATAAAAAAGAAGAGACGCTCAGAATTCTAGGAAGCACTGTAGAAATGATAAACTGATGCAGGGGTAATCGAGAAGAAGACAGATTTAAAAAACTAATAATTGGGGAAAGGGATGCAGGAATGAAAAGCTATTGCAGGGGTAGTGTACTTGCCAAAAAAAATTTCAGGGGTAGTCGAAAACAAGACAGATATAGAAAAGTAGAGATTTGACAATAAAGACATGAGAGTAAATTTGTGGTATTTTGAGGGAAAAATACAAATTACTGAATACTGAAGCATACAAAGAGGAGCTTTAGAATGATTACTCTTGTGAAATGAAAATGCAGAAGTAAATAAATGGTATGCACCTCTGTACATTCACCGGTCGACAATCCTGCTCGTGATTGCCTAGACTTCCTCAGACCAACATCCTTAGATTTGTAGATGTGTGTGGATGAACGGGCGTTCGAAAAGGGCATGAAGTCGTCATCACTGTCGTGACCAGCTTCAAAAGGCAACACATGCTCTCGTCGAATCTGATGCTCAAACCTAAAAAAGCCAAAAAAAGATAAACTATATCAAAAGTCTAAGAATTAACATTAATCAGATATTCACGGTCATCAATAGAATTAGAAAGAATTGAAACACGTATGGACCTCTCCTGCGTGCTCTCAAAAACCACCCTCTTCAAGTTACAAGGCACCCTATCCACAGTACGCTGAGCAGCATGAGTCCTACAAACGAATAGGAAAAAATGATACATGACCTTTTGGGGAACACATAAAAAGCAGGGGTGTGGTTACATAGGGGATAGAAGAGCCAGATTTTAGTACAGCATGTTTGTACAGAATATACAAATTAGAAGAGAACACTGATATGCCTCAGAAGATTGTGATTGGTGTGAAATCTGGTAAGCAAGATTGTGCGAAAACAGTACCTTCTCTGTGAGTGGTCCTGGGAAGTAGGTGCTACCGCAGGGTGCTTAGAAGGGGAACGCCTTGCATCTGTATACCAAAAAGGAAAAACAGGGAAAAGAATAAACAAAAAAATATGGAATTATAGGCTGTGGAAATGGTAGATGATTTTAAAGATTGGAAAATCTTGTGGGTTTTCAGAACAAGATGAAAAGTGTTAATTGACAAAATGAGAAGCCGAATTGCAATCAAAGAATACTGGTAATTTAGAATAGAAAAATTTTAAATCCATGTGTATTAGATTGTTCTCTAATTATGTGTTCGTGCATCAGATCATAAAAATATAAATAAAAAAAAGAATCATAAACAAGATTAGAAAGGCTGTAAATGAATGTATCTAATTTTGTCTAGTCATTTCTAGAATACTAACTCCATACTGCAACAAAATAACATTATAGTACAGCCATTCCCCTTAGCACCTCTATTTCGTGGAGCCGATGCAGAAGTTGTACCATGTGAGGAGGGTAACCCCTCGTCTTGTCGCAGAGGGATCTCATACCTAAATGGGCAATAATGACATTATCTGAGAGAAAAGCAGGAACAACACATGAAAAAGGACCACTAAAATAGGGAAAAAACATGTACTGACCGCTGTTGAGTGCTCTCAAAAACAAGCGTTTTTGGGTTGTCAGGCATCTTATCAACTAGCTCCAACCGGATTCTGAAGTCATTGATTAAAAATGGATTTAGAATAGTGCATTCATATACTCTACAGCTTAAATTTACAAACTCACTACAAAGAACAATGTAGTTGCAACTGCTAAGTCAATGTGAATGTATAAAATAAAATAAATAAAACAGTAATGGGAATATGAGACAAAGAACCTTTTAGTTGACAAACCAGGACCTTTTCCAGCATGGGCATCCTCTGCGAATGCAGAATAGATAGAATTGCCTTATGAAACTGTAATCACAACATAAGTAAAAACATACGAGTATGATCTGAACCAAAAAAAAAAAAAACAGTGCAAAGCTGACACAATGTCTATGGTGGTAAGAAATTAATTACATGATCGCATAAAGAATTAATGAAGTTCAAAGGGATTTTAAACCATTATATGTGCATAAATCTTACCAAGACTAAAATAGAAGTAAAAATAGAAAATGGAGTGGAAACACGGTGATCATTCTTTAACAAAACAAGTACCCATATCAGGGAGTCTAATAGTGAAACCAATTTGACACTGGCTTAATGGGACATCAAAACGAGATACATGAATAAGGAGGTAAAGCAAACCTGAGGGACCGGGCGGCTCCATCCAAAATGACGCAAGCTGGGCAAACAACGTGTGTGCTCAGCAATGCGAACTCACAGCTCAGGGGGCGGCGCGGCGGGTCCAGAGGCTGGGCCACGCCGGCGGAGAACACCAGGAGGGGCGACGCGATGCGTCTGCGCCCGCACAGCACTGGGCGATGCCGACGCAAGGGGACGCCGACGCACTGGCCGGGGGCGCGAGGGGACGCCGCACCGGCGGGTGAGAGCGCGGGGGCGCGCAGGGATCCGCGCCGGTGGCCTCGAGCACTGGCCGCGCCGGCGGTTGAGAGCGCGGACCGGGCGGCGTCGCGGGTTCCACGCGCGGCGAAGGAGAGCTCGGGGTGGCGAAATCGCGGTCCTGAGGCCTGCTCGGCGGTCTCGCCTGGAGCGCTTGGCGGCCGCACGGCCCTGCGAGGCGGCACGCGGGACGCACGGTGTCCAGCGCGGCAGCAGCGTTGGCAGGGAGATCGGTAGGACGGACGGTGCCGGCGGAGAGAGGGAAGGAGGAGACCGAGCAGGCGGGGTGAGGAAATTGAAACCGCAGAAATCGTGGGGGAGCTTCGGAGCGGCATAGCAGCTCGAGCTCGTGGGAACCGCCGGGCGGGGGTGGGGGGGGGTGGCGCGGCGAGGCCGGCGCGCGGGAAGCGCCCGTGGCTCGGGAACCGCCGCGGGGAACGCCCGTGGTCTGATCGAGACGGAGGTGGGAGCGGGGAGAAGGGGGGACCGGCGCGGGGAACGCCCGTCGCCTGGGCTGGGTGATTTGGACTCGGGTAGTGAATATTATTCAGTACCCTGGGTACAATATATATATATATATATATATATATATATATATATATATATAAAGCAAGGACGGTTACCTGCTGAAAGGCTAGCTAATCAAGGCGGTAACTGATCGGTTTGATGACTGTTAGAGCACTTGTTGACGAGATACAGTATTACACAGTACACTGAACATGTTGTTGGACACGGATTCAATGAACGTGCAACGGCTTTCTGTATTAAAATTAACAAATGTAACACATCACAAGGTTTTTGTTTTCGTGCTAACATATATAGCCTCGATTAATGTCTTCACTCTACCGGATTTTTGAATGCGTTAGCCACGCACTACTGTAACGTTCGTCTAGCGAGCTACTCGTGCATATATAGGCGATTAAGCTGGGACAGCATCTTCATAATTATCTTATTCATGTAGTCAGTAGCGTTTACGCCTCCATCATCTGTTCGTCAGTTACGTGGTCTACGTCCCTGCTGAAATAGAATATGTTGCTCTTGCCTTGTTGCCTAGTCAGTCTAGTGACATATGAATCGCGTCGCTTGCTCAATGATGCTTTCAGTTCTTTACATTTTCCGTCGAGAATGGTGCTGTGCGCATTTTATTTTTCCATCTCAACAGTATTTGATCGCGCTTTGTGCATTATACCAAGCGAATTGTAATGTACACTAAAAAAAAGGCTCAGTGGTGCTGCTTTGCTGACGGAACACTAATAAATTAGCTGCAGATACCGCTCCTACGCAGTTCTCAGTCTGTCACTGTAAGTAATCCGTACACAACTACAGTAATACTCTTAACAATCTGTACTTTGTAGCAAAGATTTATGGTACGGGGTCCTCGAGGCAGGTCCGCAGGTGTGTGGCGTGCAGGTGCGTACGGGGCTAGCTCGCATCCCCAGCCAGCCGTTGTTGTTGGCTGCCTCGTGCCCCAGCACGTAGCCCTGGGCGTTCGGTCTGACCGAACCGATCGGTCTCGGTCTTCGGTCATCTCGAAAGTTCGGTCATCTAAAAACAGAGACCGATCGGTTAGTTTCAAAACTCAGGACCGAGCAAGTTCGGTCTCGGTTAGTTCGGTTCGGTCTCGGTCATGACCGAACTAACCGAACTTCACAAAACAACTACTAAATATTATAATTTATAGCAAATTTTACCAATATTTTTTCTATTTCAAGGCAAAAATACAATACAAAATATAGATTAAACATAGTGATAAGAGTGATGGTTGATATAAACCCACTAGAATAAATATTATATCACTAATAATAGTCTAAATTACATATTATGTCAACAAAATTCAAATGTTCGGTTAATTCGGTTAGTTCGGTTACCCGAGGGTAATGACCGAACTAAGTCCGGTTAGTTCAGTTACTTCAAACTGAAGACCGAACTTGTGACCGAAATTTTCGGTCTCGGTCACTTCGGTCTCGATCTCGGTTAGTTCGGTTCGGTCTTCGGTCTTCGGTTAATTATGCCCAGGGCTACCAGCACGCATGCAGGGAGCGTCAGGACGTGGACCCCCGGCAGCAATGGCCGCGTGTCCTAGAGGCTAGAGTGCTAAAACGACCCGCGCAGGACGTATGCAATGCGTCGGTTTCCGGCTTTCCGCTGGAATGGTTGCAATCATGCGATGCCAAGCTAGCGTTGGCGACGCGCCGGCGAGGACGTGCTAAGCTAGCAAACTTTTTTTTGACATTACCTAAGCTAGTAGCAGACTAGGCTGGGGCGCACGCCCGGTTGCGGTTGGCCCGGCACGGCGGGGGCCGCTCGTCCTTGAACTCTCGGCGGTACATGAACCTGCCGCCTTCCGTCCTGACCAGCTACCCATTGCCGTCCGTCCGTCCGGCGAAGAATCTTCTTCGGTCGGGGCCTGCTGCTGCTGCTGGTCGCCGTTACAGTACATATACTTCATGTCGCTACATGCATGCACTCCTCTTCCTCCCACCGAGCAGAGGAGTTTGTGCCACGCACACAACTACTACTACACAACCCTGAATACGAGTACATTACATGTATCGGACAGGAACGTGTAGACTAGTCGTCGTTCCCCCCTCGCTGCTGCGGCTGCTGAGCTGGACGCCGATCACTCGATCGGCCAGCCACTGCGCCTGAGCGCCGCCCTGCCTGCTGCTGCATCGGCGGGAGGCGACTTTCTTATTGCCATTCCTGACTCGTGTTCAGCACTCTCGATTGAGGCCTCCACGGACGCGTCGGAATGGCTGGTTTCGGGTATACTAAGAAATTCGCGGGCGCGGATCCCGATGTCACTCGGGCGGCAGTTTCTAATCAGGCAGCGCGCTGTGCTGTGCAGCGCGGCATAGTATAATGGCAAGCGGGTGCGGCCCGGTGCCCCGAACGCGCGAGCGCGGTCCGTCTTTTTTACTTTTTAGCCCTTTTTTCGAAAATTTTTCTCAAATACGCCTCTGACGGAAAGATTTCAGAAAATAGACCCTGGACTTGGCGCCATCCACGCTGGCGCCAAGGTAACACAGCTTGACGCCGTTAACGTTGGCGCCAAGCCCCCATGCCACTTGGCCGACGACGCCGAGCTGGCGCTGACGTGGCAGCACCTTGGCGCCGTCACCATTGGCGCCAAGCTTGGCGCCATCGTCATTGGCGCCAAGCCTGGCGCCACGGATCTTGGCGTCGAGTTGTTGGAATTTCTTCAGTCTGGAATTTTACCATGAGATAGACCTATGAAAATTTGTTAAGTCTATAAATTTACCATGAGATGGGACATGTTGGAATTGGTTAAGTCTGAAATTTTACCATGACATTGAATAATTTGATGCTATCGCATGGTAGTTCGTATTCTAACATATCCAGGCCGCAGCAAAAATCCTGACTACCTAATTTTACCGTGAGATGGACATACAAAGCTCTAAATTACCATGACTTGGACCCTAATTTTTCTATGAGATGTACATATGAAATTTTGGCAAAGTCTTGATATTTAGTATATGATGGCCAACCTAGAAATTGACTGAGTCTTGAATTTTACTATGACTTGACTATGCTAGAATTTGGCTAAGTCTGAATTTTTGCTATGATTTGGACATTGACAAATTTAACATTTTACCACGACTTGGATATTGAAAAGGGGCTTCATGTTTTGGACTAGGATATTTAAAATTTTACCATGACTTGGACCATAATTTTACTATAAGATGGAATTTTAAGTCATGATAAAAAGGGCTTCATGTTAAGTCATGGAATTAGGGCTTCATGTTAATTTTACTATAAAATTTTACCATGACTTGGACCCAAATTCAAAATATGAATAATTTGGAATTTGGCTAAATCTTAAATTTGGATATTTAAATTTTTATCATGACTTGGACCCTAATTCCATGACTTAACATGAAGCCTTTTTTCAATATCCAAGTCATGATAAAATTTTAAATTTGTCAATGTCCAAATCACAGTAAAAATCCAGACTTAGCCATATTTCCATCCCATCCTATAGTAAATTTAAAGACTTAGCCAAATAAATCTGGATTTTTGCTACGGCTTGGATATGTTAGAATACCGACTACCATGTGGTAGACATATGGAAAAATAACTTTTTTTAACATGACTTAGACATTTACAAATTTAAAATTTTACAATGACTTGGATATTGAGAAATATGACTAACTCTAGAGTTTTTACAGTGACTTTCTGTTTGATCACTTAGAACAACCTGGAAATACTTAGGATAAAAAATGATATACATGGTGATTTGATCTGTGGAGCTAGGATTGGCGCCAATGACGATGGCGCCAAGCTTGGCGCCAATGGTGACGGCGCCAAGGTGCTGCCACGTCAGCGCTAGCTCAGCGTCGTCGACCAAGTGGCATGGGGGCTTGGCGACGGCGCCAAGCTGTGTTATCTTGGCGCCAAGCTCAGGGTCCATTTTCTGAAATCTTTCCGTCAGGGCCGTATTTGAGAAAATCTTTCGCAAAAAGGGCTAAAAAGTAAAAAAAAAGACGGGAGCGCGGTCCGATCGGGCGAGGGGACTGGCTGTAGGCGCCGGGAATAAACAAAAACAAAAGGCACACAAGGTGGCCTGCACCCGGCCGGCCGGCGCGCGCGGCCCCGCTGGCTCTGCGGCAGCTACGAGCCGGCCCTGCCGAATGTCAACCACCAACCAACGCGGCCGATGCATGAAGTGCAGCCGTGCAGGCGCAGGTGCAGCTCAGCTGGCGCTGGCGCTGGCGGCCATGGCGGTCGTGGGACGGTGGCGCAAGTTGGGCTCCCGCCGGCCTGGGGCAGCCTTTCGGTTGTCTGGGGCCTGCCAGTCCGGTTGGCAACCCGGGCTTGTTTAGATCAAGGCTAAAGTTAAAATTTTTTTACTTTCTTCATCACATCGAATCTTTAGACGTATGCATGGAGCACTAAATGTAGATAAAAGAAATAACTAATTACATAGTTTAGTTATAAATCACGAGACGAATCTTTTAAGTCTAGTTAGTCAATAATTAGACATTAATTATCAAATAAAAACGAAAGTGCTACATTTAGAAAATTTCTAATTTTTCATCAAATAATTTTGCAACCTCCGTTCCCCCTGGCCCTGCCCTCTGCGCCTGTCTGCGGATCACCGGTCATCGTGGTGCGGTGTCCAAGAACAACCCAGGCCCCAGATGATGAGCACACGCTGCCCATGGGACCGTACATTTTCTCCCCACCAGCGTCACAAGCTAGGGTGGAATTATAGCTCCACAATAAGCTCCAGTTTGAACAAAAACGGTTTTACTCTACCGAATTCAAGCCAAGTGTTACGGCTCTATAAAATCCAGATTCATAGAAAATACAGATCAAAAGGCAAATGCATAGATTTGGTAAAGCTCCTTGCTCTATAAACACCGGCTTCAAGCCTTCTCGTCATATTGGATGGTGATTACCCACCGTACAACCAATTACATGTTGCAATACATGTGGGCTTGGGCCCAAATAGAATTACGGAATTTTCATGAAGAAATCTCAAAGGCCCATTCATGTGTGCAAAAAGGGAAAGTGAGAACTTTTTCGTCTCACCTTGCCTGTGGAAGTGGAGTTAGCTATACTTTAAATATGGAAGTCCTCTTCACTGTCTCAAGTCTAGTGTGAAGAGGAGAAAAAATTCCACACGCGCTCGCCTGCCTCGCCTTGTTGAGCTAGGCGAAGGGCTCGGGTGTGTGGCACCTACATGAATGGTCCGCCGAAGTTCGGCATGTGGCCTTGCGAGGGCACGACCTCTTTTTGCAAATTTAGTTTTCGGTTGTTTGGCATCTAAGTTTGTTGATAGGAGTCCTACAAGGTTTAGATTGTAATCACGACACGAGATTGGCTTGGACATGCCTATATAAGCAGCCTATCGGCAAACGCCGAAACTAATCTAATCGAGCTTGGGTTTTTACCTCTTCTCGCTGCTGCGCTGCCATCATAGCCTTTTCACCCTGAGCGCCTGCGTGCATCGATTATCGGGAGACCAGATCTCCGGAACCCTCGTCCTTGTGATCCTGCACCGGGCAAGGACAAATAAGGTTTTTGGGAAGGCTCTTTCGCGCGACTGCTCCCAACTTCCACGACGGGTCGTCTTTCATCCAAGTTAGGCAGTGCTATGTCCTAACGTATTCGTCCGAGCTCTTCCTCCGCCGCTCATTAACGACTTCGTAGAACCACCAGCAACATCGTGTCCATCCCCAGCGGCACCGCCTTCCTCTGCAAACCAAAGGTATACATCCCGTAATTCAATCTGTTATTACAATATGTCTGTTGTTTTGATCATGATGATGTTTATTATGTCGTAGTTCATACTGTCCAATGTAACTAGTATGTTATGTCTAGGTACAAAGGTAGAGATTTGGAGTACAGGACAGTCTTAGATTCAAACTCATCATATCTCTATCTCTGGAGTTTGCATAAGACACTATCATCTTTCAACCCTAATTGTAAACATTTATACTTGTAACAATATGCATAGTTATTCAGTTAAATACTTGTGAGTAATGAACTTGTTAATTTGGTTGCTCCATTGCTTACTGCACTCATAGAAGATAATGCTTTCGGTGGAAGATTGGGGAGGATCATAAGTAATCATGAGAGATCAATGGATGTTCCCAAAGGAATAACCACTTCACACACGAGTTATCCTCCAGAAGAAGCAGTGGCATTGTAACAATTGACACATATGGTTACAATGTTTTTCTCCCGGACACATGATTGACGGTACAATCTTAGAATTGAATGTCAGAATGTGCAGTTCTACCTTTTTATTCTATTTAGGTTGTGTGTGTTCTCAGAGGTCGGAAGTGGGTTCATAATTATTGTCTCAATTCTCTGTCATGATTATAAATTAATAAAATTACTATTTTATAAAAAAAGAATAACCACTGTAGTGGTTGCTTAGAGCAAGTATAATATCTAGTTGTGAGCTGGCTAAATGCTGCGGTGGAGAAGAAAGAGGAGAGGAGAGAGAAGAGAAGCGAGCTGTTTTTTTTTTTTGCGACGAGAGAAGCGAGCTGTAAGCTTGGACACAAGAACCAAAAAACTTTATGAGAGAGACAAGTGAACCATGTATTAATAGTGAAGAGCTACTACTATATGGGTGGACTGAGAGAAGACTGCAGAGAACTTACAACTAGCAAGCCGGCTGTATTATTAATCTTGCTCTTAGAATATTCCATGCATGCTAGTAGAAAAGCTACCAACCTTGCGACTTGCATTTCTTCTCCTAATAATGGTGATGTTTTTCCTCATTGTTCATGCATGCATGCATTTTGCACTAAAGAAAATTCCATCGGATCGAGGCATCACACGGCGGCAGCAGCCGCCGTCACTCATTGGATAAGGATTTTCAACCTAGAGCGAGAGCAGATCGTAGCAATATTATTCAGTATCTGGCAACAGTCGCGAGTCACGACAGACAAAAACCAAATCCATTGAACAAATCCTGGTCCAGTTAGAGTGCTCTAATCATCATGCACTTAATTCCAAATCTGGAATATTAAATCGCTTTTTCCACTACAAAGGGAGAAGTCCACATTGACATGTACAGGCACGGAAGAAGAAAAACTTACGTACCCACAATGAAGAAAACACCATACGTCTAGAACTCTATATAAGATACTTGCTCTGCCCAAGGTTTCAGGTAAATTTTGTACTGAAGCACCGAGCGTCACTGATTTAAATATTTTCTGCAGGATTTTTTAGGTGCCGTCTTTTTCGTCGCTAAGGTAAAATTTTAGGACGGGTTCAACTCAGAGATTATATGAGATAGTTGCTCTACTTACCAAATAATATTGACACTACAACCAAAAAACCACATTTCCAGTTGATGATTTCTTCAAAATCATCTTTTATCTAATCACAAGTCTTTTCTATCATCTACCTATACATTTCTCTATATCTGGGTTCCCGTGCAGAAGAAACTTTTCTCTTCTCTCTTTTTCTTAATTTCAATCAAAATTTTGCTCAGTTAGCATCCTAATTAATGGTCATAGAAACCATCTAGTTTCTGGACTGGGAAGCATAGATCTTGATTTCAATCAAAATTTTGCTTAGTTAGCATCCTAATTAATGGTCATAGAAACCATCTAGTTTCCGGACTGGGAAGCATATAAGTCATGGTCAGATTTCATGGACAACAGAATCAACTATAACCCATGTTCTTGGCTATTGGGAGTAAGCAGATTCTTAATTTGCTTGTGTGTCAGTAAAACAATCGTGGGTATATGTTTAGACGTTATTAGACATGTAGCAGGTGTCCAAGTTATATGCCAATAATCTCTATGCTGATGAGTGATTACTGATCGCCAACTTTTTTTGACGCCTGATCGTCAACTTGCAGTCCGAAGCATCAGAGGTTGCCGGAAAGTCTAAGATGAGGTGAGTTGGGTTCAATGGATCATCAGACATTTCCAAGGGTTAGCCTAAGGCCCTAAAGCTACCGAGGTCTCCATCTCTCCTTCTCCTTCGTGAGCGCAGAGCGTGGATTCGCGATGTGTTGTCGATTCCCAGCGGTGACTCGAAATTCTACCCCAGCCGTTCCATATCCTGAGAAGATCATGGCATGACCGGACAAAATGAATTGACGCGAGTGGAAGTGGAAGTGGCATCGCTCACCATGATCCACATGCAGGCAGGTAATAGCGCCACCCGCCGTGTTCCCAATGGACGATCCGGGTCCGGTCCCAAGCAACAAGGTCAGCGCGTTTTCCCCTTTAATCTCCATTGCTCGCGATCATGCATGGCCACTACGATGGAGTCGGTCAGTCAGCCAGGGCCTTTCACTTCTCTATTGGGGAGGCAGAGCTGTCCGAGCCTGGGAGAGACGGCAGCCAACGCAGGTGGCATGGCCTAACTAACCAGTAACCACGCCCTCATGTCTCCTCCTGCTTGTCCCTTGGTTTCCTTTCAATCCATACGCCGCATCGAGTCAAAGGTGGAGCCAAACCTGATCGTGGTTTGCGGCAACTGTTTCTGGTATCGCAGTCGCCGAACAGAAGCAAGACGACCATCCTGCCACACTCAGAAATCTTCAACCCTGCGTGCAGTCTCCTTGGATAGCAATGGCGTGTATAACGTGTCTCTGTTTTTTTTTTTTTTTGATTCCTCAGGTCTACACCGTTGCGTTCGACGACAGATCATGCTAAACCAACGACCGGCACTACCGACGTGCAGTGCAGTGCTGGTGGAGGCGATGGTGCGCCGCGATTCATCCCCATCATCATCAAAACTGCGCGGCCTGTGGCAGTGTCTTTGGTGGGCAGGGCCGGCCGTGCGGTTCCTGTCGGTGTCGGGCGTCCACGCCTCCTGGCCACCGCGTGAGCACCCCCGTCCGATCGATTCACCTGAGTACCTGACGACGCTGGTGCGCACGGCAATGGCAAATGCGGGTGCGACAACGAAAAGCACCCGCACTCGCAAATGGAGGAAAAGCGCCAGCCGCGGTTAGTGCGCTCGCGTCTCGCTGCAGGAGACACGTGTTTCTCGGGGTCGGGGGCGGTCCGTCCGGTCCGGCGCCCGCTCTCCGCTGGTCTCGTGACGTTTTGTTATTGACCTCATCGCCGGACGCTAGTGGGGGGGCGCGGCCGGCCCGGGCCAACTTGTTGCTGGCTCCACGCTGACAGGGACGCCGCGGTTGTCGAGACCTGTAATTCCATACCGAAAACGAGGAACACTTCCCCGTTACGATCGCAATTAACAATGCCACGGATGGTACTCACCAATCTAGTACTATCTGCTTTACCTACCGGCGTAGAGTAGCTTAGCTATAAAGCATCCGGCCAATTGTGAATTGCAATTTCGACTAGTAGAATAATATATGGATCTAACACATGTTTATAGAGATCGGGAGTGGCAAAGCCCTTAGACTGTCTGCACCGGCTCCGCTATCCGCGAATAGCGGACCGAATCGCTGCAGCGGCGTCCGCCAAATCGCCAGCTCATCCTCTATTCCTTCCTCCGTCCGCTACATCTAGCGGGATGCAAGGCATCCGCTACGCCCAGAGCCGGCCCCACCACGCCGCACGCCTCTCCGCGCCCGTCCGGAAGGGGAGCAGCGCCGGCAGAAGGGGAGCAGAGCCGAGCCGTCCGCCGCGCGCGCGTCCGCCGCCAGTGCGCGGGCCTCCACCGCGCCGGGCCATCCTCCGCGCTGCCCGGCCCCGAGCTCCACCGCGCCGGCCCAGCCCCGAGCTCCTCCGCGCCGCCCGGCCCCGAGCTCCACCGCGCCGGCCCAGCCCCGAGCTCCTCCGCGCCGCCCTGCCCCGAGCTCCACCGCGCCGGAGGGAGCAGGGAGGGGGCCGCACCCGCCGCCGGCGGAGGGAGCAGGGTTGGGGTGGCCCGCCGCGCGCCACCGCGAGGCGCCTCCCTCCGCCCGTCCCTGCCAAGCTCGCCCGGAGCCGCTCACGCGCCCGCCCGCCGCCGCGCCGAGCTCGCCCGCAGCCGAGACCTGCCCCTCGGCGGCCATGGCGGAGGCGAGCGTGACGCGGGGTACGGTGCGAGGCCGAGCTCGCCCGCCGTCGCGTCTGCGGAGCCGCCCGAGCTCGCCCGCCGTCGCGTCTGCGCTCGCGCGCCCGCTCGAGGTCGACCATGGAGGTCGCGCGAGCAGGGAGCTGTGCGCCCATTCGTCCGCGCCATGAGCAGGAAGGGGGAGAGAGAAGGGGATGGCCGGCGGAGGAGGAGCCGCGCCCGCGCCCGGAGCCGGAGGAGGCGGCCGTCCCCGCGCCCGAGGCCCATCTCGCCCGCGGGGGGGGGGGGTCGTGGCCGCCCGGCGCGGTGAGAGAGGCGGGAGAGGGAGAGATAGAGAGAGGGGGAGGGAGGCAGCTGGGAGGAAGAAGATGGGGAGAGAGAGGAGCGGGCGGAGATAGAGAGGAAGGAGGGAGAGAAAAAAATAAAATAATTCTGAAATATGGGCCATACAGTGGATAGATGATAATATAGAGGATGAATGAGTGCGGGAGAAAATGATATAGAGGAGAGAATCTTGATGACTAGGACAGAATATTCCTTTTAGATGATGGATATAGAGGATGACGAGTGCGGACAGTCTTACGCCCTACTACTTGACTATATAAAAATGAAAAAGGTACACAAAAGAGGGAGCAAAGAGTTATGGGAAAAGGTAAAAATAAAATAAAATATTACAATGCCCCAAATAAAAAAAAACATGTCTAGTATTAATAACGTGTGTTTGGTTGAGGTGTGAAAAAGCTAATGTAAGTAGTGACTTGTGAGCTGTGGAAAAGCTACAATAAGTTATGTGACATGGAAAAGTTGTAAGTTGTTTGGTTAATACAACTATGAAACATGTCATTTCTCTTTATCTCTCTTAAAACAATTGTAAAACGTATCTCTATTTCCACACATTTGAAAAAAGCAGAAAGATGAAAGCCAAAAGTAGGGTTAAGGACCTGCTAAAATTATACTATGCGAAAGCAGCAGCTTGTACAGAATCATCTTCTAGTACCTATTTAGTTGATGTTTCGTTTTTTTTTCTTCTAAAGGAGCACTTTTTCTGAAGCTAAACCAAACATGCATAGTATAAGGTCAATAAGGACGACTCTCGACATTAGGTGACTACTTTGTGGCCATTGGATCTTATAAAACGGCCCAAACTAATACATACACGCTCTAGATGGGTTGTTATATATGGTAGATAAACAGATGCATCAGGGGCTTGAAGCCATATATATATACCACTAATATTAAAGGCTTGTCTGACTCCTTTGCTTGGTACTATATTACCTAGTCAAGCGAGGATTCCAAACAAGTTTGTGTTTGGTTCCTTTGCCCGAGTATCTTCAAACCAATATAGGCAGGATTTCTCTTGTTTCTGTGAGAGAGCTAAACTGACTTACGACATGTTTGATTTGTTACCTAGCTTTGCTTGCCTTGCCTGGTTGGGCAAGGCTTGTCTTGCTAGGGCTAGAGAGCCAAATTAGCTTGTTTGATGAGTTAGCAAGGAAAATACTAGAAGATATAAACTCTAGGCAAGATGGTTGTACATCTAAATGTTTTTTGTTCGATGCTAATTTCTTGCCTAGCTGCTAGGCAAGATGCTTGTGAGTAAGGTCAGTCTCAATGGAGAGTTTTGTGGTGTTGTTTCTAAGACTACCATGTCATATGAAATGAAATAAAACTTGGATGAAACATCCACTCTCAATGGAGAGTTTTATTCTATGGTTTCTTAGGCATTTAATTTTCAAGACTCATAGAAAGTTGGTAATCGTGTCAAGAGAGTTTCATCTAAATAAAACTTATTTCTTCTCTCTCTTATTAAATACACTACCATATCATCAAAAATACCTATGTGACAACCAAATTAATACAAATGAATTTCACGTGAAACTCCATTGACACTTGCCTAAAAAAGATGCTCGGGCAAAGGTCGTGCCCGCAGGACGAGGCAGGCTAGACAAAGCCACGGTGGAATCAAACGCAAATCATTTTCTGGACGAGCGCTTGGCACGGTAGCAGTTGATGGCCTGTAGAGGCACAGCAAGAGCCGAGAGCGGGCGTATGGGCATCATCAGGCCGTCGCGGCGTCGTGGGTAGCACCGGAACCAGCCAAACGCCGGTCCACTTGCGAAATTATTGAGACGACGTGACGGGCGCCCGGAGGCGCTTTTGGGCGCGCGAAACGAATCGGCGGTCTAACGATCTCCGTCGCTCGATCGCCCGTCTCATCTCGAAGCCGACGGCGGGTCGTCCTCGTGCGGCGCGTTGGGCCTCCTTTTCGATCGGGCATCGCCACTCGCCAGGCCGGCCCGGGTCAAACCCGACGCGCGCGCGTGTGGTGCAGCGAGCAGCGTCGTATCAGCACTGCAGTCGTATCAGCGAGCGTGCAGCTGCAGCCGTACGTGCAACGTCGCGCCTGGGAACGACAGGTTCACTGAACGTTTCGGTTACCCGTAGCTCTAGCAGCAGCAGCGAGGGGTGGTGCTGGTTGCTGAGGGAAAAGGCGAAATGGGGCGAGGGATAAGATCTGCGACAATCGGACACGCAAAACAAAGACGTCGATTTCTTCCATTTCTTGGCATGAAAAGGTCACGTGCGTCATCATTTGTGAGGAAGAAATGGCTGCAGGGGAGTGAGTGGTGCTTATCAGGAGCTCGCCGGCCGACGTGTCGACGCCGGAATAGTCGACAGACTGGACCACACGGTCGTCGTCAATCAAACCATAAAACAGGTCGGCCCATATGGCTGTATAAAAAATATTTTCCTTTATCCGCGATGGCCGCGCCACGCCGGGCTCTGTCTATGACGAGTGCATGAGCCACGGCAGCACGTTGCAAGTGAATTATGTGGGCCGGCTATTAAATACTAGCAAGCATGGGCCTGCATTAGTTATAGCTAAGAAAAAGGAAAAAAAAAACCAAACCAATTGAACAGAAACCGTGCCGTTAGCAGCCGGCAGATGTAGAGGCCAGAGTCGATGTATACTGCATATACTCAAGGAAAAATAGATTAAATAGTTGGTTTACTCATTTTTTTCATAAAGAAAGTTGTATTAGTCTTCAAGATCGTTGCATCGAACTGATGTAAAGGTCTTAAAATACTCCTACTCTCTACATAACTAGAATACACACAACTTTTTATAAAAGAGTTGATTGCTCACGTCACGGAGAGGGAATGGATTGGTTCAAAACTAAAGAACTTTAGCTTTTCTTTATTATAAAGAAAGAAAAGAAAAGTTGCCTCCAATATGAAATAATTGTGATCTAAATAAATACTTCATGCTTGCAAAATCGGGAATCGCCACGTTGTAAAATCGGCAAGGCTTCACGGTAGCGAGACCGGGTGTTGAGACAACTGTTGGTGCCTCGCGTGGTCAGCGACGGCGAGCGACAGCGTGTACATAGGAGATAGGCGTGCTACTGTCAGTGCACCCCCTAACGGTATGAGATGGTTAACTAGCTCTAAGACGATTTTTTCGATGTTTAGCAGTGTGTATCAAACTAGCTCTAGCTTTAGGATAACTAACTAGCTCTAAGACAGTTCTCCAATAATATTAACTTTTAGCAGTGTGCATGAGACTAGCTCTTCATCTCTCTTTCTATTAAAATATGAATAATATACTTAGAGCTAGCTCATAAATCACAATTATGCCTCATACTTACATATGCAAATATGTGGAGGTGGGGATGTCAATGAATTCTGCTCTAGTGCTCTTTTATTCCCTACAAGAGATTTTCTTACGCCTTATTTGGATGCACTCATATCCATTTCAATTTATATGTATTGAAGTAGATTAGGGTGAAACTTAGTTTAATTTTCAGCTCAATCTATTTGAACACATATGAATTAAAATTAATACGAGTACATCCAAACAGGCCCTTATTTGGATGGAGATGGTTCTCCGTGCCCATCTCTAATCTTCCTATTATCCATATGGACCATATATGCACTTACACGGCTAGAAATCAGAAGAACTCGTGACATTTTTGTTGTGCAAGGTACAAAAGTAGAGTTAGAGCAAATTAGAGGTCTGCTTGTCTTATGATCGCATGAATTTATGAAATGTGGGTTCGTGTATTGTGAAAAACTGGACATAATCTTTGTTTTTCCATGGGTACAGACGCATCGCCTACACTGTGCAAGTGTGTAGCTCCGCTTATGGAAATGTAGGAGTATATATAATATATAATTATAGTAGTGGACTGTACAGTTCATCAGTTTTGCACTTCTGCTAAAAATTGCTGCTTGCTTTCAAGCTGAACTTGAATTATATTAGCCATATTTTCCATGATGTACCGTATGGAAACGGCGGAAAGTCATTTCTCGATGAAGAATTTCCCATTGTCTCCATGTGGAGGAGCGTACATCAGTTTTGCACTTGCTAAAAATATTGGTTGCTTTCAAGCTGAATTCAAATTATATCAACACAAGAACAGGATGCGAAGTCATTTTTCGATGGAGAATTCCACATTGTCATCATCCCTAATACGGCTATGGTTTCGAATTTTTTGCGAGTAGCTGCTATAGAATATGGAGACAACAAGCTGCAACGGGAGAAAGCGCAATGGACCACGCACTGTTTCAGTTCTGTTCGCTCAAAAGAAAACCCTACAGAATCATGAAGGCAACTACGCCCGATTGAGCAATTATTTGATAAAAAAAAATATGATAAAAAATTTAATATAACTTTTGACAGAAAAAAGTTCCTTTCGAACTACTCCCTCGGTTTCAAATTATAAATCGCTTTGACTTTTCTGGTTTAGCAAAATAGATGTACCAAAAAAGTTAAAACGACTTATAATTTAGAACGGAGGGAGTACGGATTAACCGTTAATTAGATAGGAAAACCAAAGATAGGGCAATATTATGACAATAGCAACTAGATAGTTAAACAGAAATGTAGCATGTGTATATAAATAGAACTGATAAGCTTGACACCATATGAATGACGGACAGATAGTTGGATGTCAGCATTATATTATATTATGTTCTAAAACTAAGAGCAACTCCAGCAGGATCCAAGTTCTGCTAATCTGTCTGGATGTTGCCACGCCCTCATGCCCATTTAACTGTTTCCCGGCTCTGCTAATCTGTCTGGATGTTCAAGAATTTCAACACGGAAGCTTCAAAAATAGCATAGCGAAAACTAAAGCTTTATTCACACATACATTTAAGATCATGGCTCCAGGATAAATCATACTACATAGGTGTGAAGATCATGCAAAATTTGGCTGTGTTTAGTTCCAAATTTTGGAGTGCCAAAATACACTGTAGCATTTCGTTTGTATTTGGTAATAATTATCCAACCATTGACTAATCAGGCTCAAAACATTCATCTCGCAAAGTACAACCAAACTGTACAATTAGTTTTTGATTTTATCCACATTTAGTACTCAATGCATGTCGCAAGTTTGATGTGACGGAAAATCTTTTTTTTTTTTTGCATAGTGCACTTTTCAAGTGATCTAAACACAGCCTTTGTTACTGAGACCAATAAACAGCCTTCTTGTACTGTCTGCAATTTTGTGATGCTATGATGCGTTCTTTATTCTTTCTTTTTGCAGAAAGTTGTTATATATCATGAGAGGATTTTCGCTTGCAGGCGTTATCTACAAATAAATAGATTATCTACAAATTCATGCTCCTTTAACAAAGAGATTATCTACAAATAAGATATGCCACAAGCCACAATAGGATTGTCTTGTAACATCGTCTCGGTTTAGATTGAAGAGTCAATAACTAAGGACAAATTTGATACAATACAACAATCAAGAAACCAAAAGTTAAGAGAAGTTCCTATGGTTCCAGAAGAGCCTTGACACTCACATAAACAAAGCTATTAAAGAGTAAAATTAGCAGTTTTATATCGGCAGTCCATTTGCATGCATAGTAAGCCTATCAATGAAGAAAACTAAAGTATGTGTCCAATACTCTAGTTTTTGAGGCGTAGTAAGCCTATCATATCAACTGCAATAATCATGGTTTTTGAGGCGTTGTGGCAATACTGTGGCGCTGGGGGTATTGCATGGACGCCTAAGCTTGTGGCGTCCTGTGGCGCCTGGGTTACGCATCAACGCCTAGGTGAAACCTCAGAAACTATGGCAATAACACATATCACGTGAGAGGTTCCCATCAATCCTTTGCAAAATATCAACACAGGTAGCCTGAGAAATCTACACCCATACACAGAATGAGTCATGCAGTTGAAGTTTGTTCCCTTGAAATCCTTTGGCCAGACTCGCCAGTGGAGGAAATACTTGTTTGGATTCTTGCCCAAAAGCATGTAAATCTCTCCTCACCCTTACCCAAAGTAAGGCTAGCAACTCTGGGAATGAGCCAACCACCAAGGAGATCCTTGGACAATCTTTAGATCATTTATTAACAGGAGAGACTTCATAGCTTTATATGAGGAATATTGTCTAGGCAGAAAAATCAAGCATAAAATTGAGCTTTCATGGGAAGCTGAGGAACCACAAGGCCTTCAGATTAGTTGATAAATTATGCCACGTGCATTGTCCCATGCTTAACTAAATATCCTGTGGATCAACAAAATATGCAATGCAAACATATACAGCTAATTGTTTGTTTGGGTAACTTCATGTTGCCACTGTCATCCAGTCAATAAATAGTAAAAAGTTTGGCAGGGGCATCCTCCTAGGCTCCTAGTCTGCAGTTGTAGATTATTGAATGCTACACAGATTGTCGTACTAACCCATCCATGCATTAGTATCAGTTATCTGATTTTCCATTCATAAAACCATGTGTTGTTTCCCAACAGTGAAATGTATTTTTCCAGCCATTGTCGTGATTCGGATCAGACAAATAACTTGTGGCTTTTCCCACATATATATAGGTCATTAGGTCTGTTTGGCAGAGCTCCAGATCCAAGAAATTTGTGGATCACAGATTTCTTGAGCTGTGGGTATTCCTAGCTCCAGAAATCTGAGAATCTGGAGCTGTTGGTACAGTATTGTTTGGCCTACCTGTTTCCTTATTCTAGACATGTTCTTCATTTTAGCATAAAGACTCGAGATCTGGGAGAGCTCAGAGCTGGAGCGTGCCAAATAGGGCCATAGCAACTGTAAATTGAAAATATGCAGGAAATTTAACAAAAGCTATCTGCCTTTTTACTTACAGTTGAATGCACCTAAATTACACCTTTTTTAGGAGAAGCCGACAGGTTAACTGCCGATCTACATATAAAAAAAGAAGTGAAATACAGAAAAAAAAACAAAACTAACACCATAACAACCATAATTACACCATAAACAAATGTGTCCATCATGAACCGAACACAATTAGCTTCCTGTTTTATTTAATTACACATACTAACTGACAAGTTAAAGAATAGGGCTTCATAAGCTGAAGTACCAAGACCGGTAAGTAGTGTTAAAGTTTCCCATGTTATATCACTAAAAGAAAATAATAAATGGAAAACATATGCAGGGTCTAAGGCTGCAAGTGGCCCAGAAACGTTAGAACACCACTGTCTAGAAGCATGGATGCATATTAAGTTGAGTTGTAACACAGCGATGGTAGAGACTAGGGAACGCAGGTTATAGCGGTGAGTGGTTGCGGGTCTGGGCTTGAAAGCTCGCCGGCGAACGGGAGGCGCCGTGCTCGGCAAGCTGCTAGGGTTGGCGTGCAGCAAGGTAGGAGACAGGGCTGGGCGCCCAAGGGAGATAAATATATCTCAATCCCAGGCTGATCCTTCATTAAGCAATGAATCCAATACTTATACAAATCCTCCTAACAACCTTTGCTAACAAATAGGATAACTCATAACTAACCCAATATGACTCAATACGACTCCTGACTCATGACCTAACCTGACCCAAACCGGACCTAACTCTAACTGGACACAGCTAGCCTGACTCATGACCTAACCTGACCCAAACCGGACCTAACTCTAACTGGACACAGCTAGCCACGCCGATTCTTCCTTCTGTAAACATTGCCGTACATAACAGCGAGTACCTAGTTCCTTATTCGAAATGAATGTTTAAAAAAACACAAAAAAACAGTATACACATAAGAATGATCATTGAAAGAACTTTTTTCTCTTATACATGCCAGCAACTATTTTGAGCAAAAGTGTATGAAGATCCTTTGGAAAAATTTGCAGCACTCAAGCTTTCAGTGTGCAAACTAAAAAGGCCATCCAGCAACAAGAGAACAAAGACCTATTAATCTGTTTTAGTTCCAAACACTGCCACTGAAGCTTAATAAATGCATATTGCATAGTTATTTGGCATTAAGGCTCAGTGAAACCTTGATTTTTAGCACTTGGGAGGGGTAATTTAAAAATTGATTGAAAAGAACATACGGAAATTCCTAAATAGTGCACATATATGTGTTTAGAAGTTCTATGAAAAAAAAACATATGCTTTTCTGTTAATAAATAAATAAATCCTTGTAGCTTATGCCTAGTCTCTGCCATATTTGGATCATATCCCCAGCAATGTATGACCAAGTTTTTCCAAATTGCACTTTCAGTTGACACGAACCAGCTCATTTCCTGGTTGCGGAAGCACACCAAATAATAAATAAGCTCACAGGAGTCATAGCCATACATAGTTTGCTGTACAGACAGATGTTTATATCCAACTTCGAATTTACTACAAAGCAATGCTGCCTTTGATGAGCATACAACAATTTCCACACACCAAATACAAGGAAAACAGAGCAGTACAATTGCTGGAAAAGATAACACCCAACATCAAGACAACAAGACACAAGTACACCATCAAAGCAAACCATGAGACCTTTATGTTACACATCAAATCTGTCATCATAAAACCTTGTAGTCTATAGGTATCAGAATAATCCAAAACATCACAAATATATATACATACATGGAGCAAACCATAGACTAACATTGTGACTTTATTCCCACATAGGCATGGAAGAAGAATTAACTCACAGTGCTTTCTTAGTTCCACACTCACACAAACTTCCGTTCAATAGTCGCCACGATACTCGCTGTAATCATCCCTCCCAGCAGGTACAACCTTCTCTTCCACCCGCTCTGCAGCCTTCTCCTCCTTGTACTTTACAGCTTCATCAATTGCTAGACCCCCAAGGGCTCCAGCAACAGCACCCACCGCAAGCCCAGTCCCCACTCCATACCTTCCATTCCCACTGCCACTACCACCGCCCCCAGTCCTCCCTCTCTGCTCGTATTGCCTGTTGTAGTCCACCGGTGCAGAGGGCCCTCCGGTGTACTCATACTGAGGTGGTGCAGGTGCAGGTGCAGAGTAGTACCCACTGGGGCGATAGTACTGGTCGGATCCGTACTGCGGCGGGGCCGAGTAGGCAGGAGGAGGCGGTGGAAAGTAGTATGGGGAGCTGGAAGGCGGAGGGTATTGCGGCTCAGGAGGAGGCGGCGAGCGCTCACGGATGGCGACGCGGATGCGGATCTTTCCCTGTGGGCGGCCGGAAGGGCGGAGGAGTGGCAGGCTGACGAGAGCGGAGGCTGCGGGATCGTGGCTAGGGTTAGGGTTTGCGGGGTAGAGGAGGTCGCGGAGAGGAGAGCGGGCGGATCCGACGAGCGGCTTGGGCGAATCGGAGGGCTTAGAGTGGAAAACGTCGAGGGACAGGAGGATCGAGGGGTCGTGCGGGGAGAGGTGGGGCGGAAGCGGGAGGACGAGGCGCTCGTTCCAGGTTGGTTTGCACCCGCCGCCGTCGTCGGGGCGGGTGGCGGCGCGGCGGGAGGGATCAAGGTAGACCACGACGTAGGCACGGAGGTCGCCACGGCGCCAGTTGACATTCTTCAGGTGCTTCCCGGCGACGACGGTAACCTCCAGGTCGAGCGCCTTAGGCAGCGCCGCTGACGGCGGCGGTGGCATCGACGGCGGTGGGGATTGGAATTGGTGGTGAGGATTCGGAGGAGGCGGGTGCTGGTGCTGGTGCGGGTGGAGGGGCGACGAGGGGGACGGGGAAGCCATGGCGCGGCGGCGCGGCACTGGGTGGCAGTTGGCAGTGGGCAGTGGCACTTGCGGATTGCAGGCGGCTGGGGTGGCCGGGTGGGTGAGGACTAGGGGGCGACGATCGATGGAAGTGTCGTACCGCGTCCCATCATAAATATCTGCTATACAAGCCCACAACTTGAAAATTGGAAAAATTTCAGAGCAGGGCCCGTTTCTCACCCGTTTGTTTGCCGAATTGTCTGTACACGTTGATTACCAAAATACTCACTATAAGGTTGGAAAAAGTGGCTGATAAGTTGATACATAAAACTCAAACAGCTTTCATGAAGAATAGAAATATCATGTCTGGAATAATGTGTCTTCATGAGATTTTGCATGAAACTAAAAGAAGAAGAGAAGTTGGCATAATTTTGAAACTGGATTTTAAGAAAGCTTACGACAAGGTTAATTGGAAACTTTTATTTGATTGCACGAAAAAGAGGGGGTTTGATGAGAAATGGTGTTCATGGGTTGAGCAAGTAGTTACCGGAGGGACTGTGAGTGTTAAAATAAATAATCAAGTGGGCCCTTACATTAAAAGTTTTAAGGGGGTGAGGCAAGGGGACCCACTGTCTCCCATTCTCTTCAATTTTGTTGCTGATTGTCTGACAAGAATGGTACATAGGGCTCAAGAAAATGACTTGATCACTGGTTTGATTAGCCATATAATACCCAAGGGGGTTGCAGTGTTGCAATATGCTGATGATACTATAGTATTCCTTAAACATGATATAGAGGGGGCTGTTCATATGAAATTGCTTGTGGACCTTTTTGAGATGTTAGCTGGCTTGAAAATTAATTTCAACAAAAGTGAAAATTTTATGATAAATGATGAAAGAAATTGGGGACATGTATATGCTGATTTGTTTAACTGTCAAGTTGGTCTCTTCCCTATTAAATATCTTTGTGTCCCTGTCAGTCCAGGCAGGCTGAGGGTCAGTGATCGGTCTCCTTTACTTGAAAAATGTAGCAAGAGATTGGATGTATGGAAGGGGGGAACAATGTCTATTGCAGGAAGAACTACCCTTATAAGTTATAAGTTCCAGTTTAAACAATTCCCCCACATATCATATGTCTGTGTATCTTTACCCAAAACTGTTATAAATAAAATAGAGACAATAAGAAGAAAATTTTTCTGGCAAGGTGGGGGGACTAAAAGAAAATATCACTTAGTCAAGTGGGAGATCATATGTAAAAGTAAGAAAAATGGAGGTCTAGGATTAAGGATATGAGAAAAATGAATATCAGTTTACTCTGCAAATGGTGGTGGAAGTTAGAAAAAGAGGATGGTTTATGGCAGAAAATTGTCCAATTCAAATACCTAAAGAATAAATCAATTCATGATGTAGGGCACAAATTGAATGACTCACCTATGTGGTATGACTTATTGAAGGTGAAAAACATTTACTTGCAAGGTAGGAGTATCTCTAGTAAAAATGGGGAGTTGACCAGATTTTGGATGAACCCCTGGGTTTACAAAGAACCACGGTATCTATCTCATCCTGTTCTGTTTGAGTTATGTGAGAATAAGGGAGTTACTGTTGCACAGGCTATGAATGGGACTGCTATTACTTTTCGAAGATGGCTGTTTGATGAATTAAGGACTATTTGGAATAAAATCTTGAATAATTCCAATTCTTTTCTTTTGAAATCTGACTCTGATGTTATCTTTGGGTCTTTGGAGAACAGTGGTAAATTTTCTGTCAAGTCTTTATACAATGGGCTCACTAAAAATGATTCTAGTACATATCACAAGAGAATTTAGAAGGGTAAAATCCCAGCTAAGAATTTTTTTTTCTTTGGTTGTTAACAAATAATGCTGTCTTGACCAAAAGACAATCTAAGAAAGAGAAATTGGCAAGGTGACCCTAGTTGCATGTTCTGTGATTGTGTTGAGACTGCTGATCACTTATTTTTTCAGTGTTCTGTGGCAAAAGTAATTTGGATGGTGGTTGCTAAGTGCTTTGGGGCTTCAAATATCCCTTGTAATCTACATCAATGTTGGCTATGGTGTGAGATGTGGCTACCGTTTGGTAAGAAATATCACCCATGGGGGATTGGGGCTATCTGTTGCGCCATATGGAAATGCAGGAATAAAGCTTGTTTTGAAAAAAAAAATCAGAAATCCTTTGGAAATTATTTGCCACACATGTGTGCTTATGAAATTTTGGTTAGGTTTGTATGCCGCCAGCACGATGTTACGCGTCGCTAAGGAAGTTCTGGCATCACATACCAGAAGGCAAGTAAACCAGATCCTATTGCCGGATGATGAGACACCTGATCAAGCTGATGACGCGACTTGAGAAGCAGTTCAAGAGTCATGGATAAGAATTGGCGGTGGCAGCTAGCTTCTTTTATGTGCACCACTTTATGCAACATTTCTGGAGAGCTCTCGCTTTCGTGTTAGTTGGTTTAGCGTTGTTAAACTCTCTGAACTGTCTTTAAGTTTCTGGTGGTCCGGTGTAAACGTTGCAGGAAGTTGTCCTTTTGGGTTGTTTAGTGGGTCTGTTCCTGCTAGCTGGAAGGTTAGTATGTTTGCTGGTTTAGCCTTTGAGCAGTGCTTCTTCTGAAATCTGTCTAATCTGTAATCTGAATGCTTGTATTTCCGTTATGCTATAATGGGAATGGGGTGATGCCTCGGTTGGAAAAAGGGCCCGTTTCTCAGGCCCATTACTTCTCTAGTGGCAAGCATCGTATTCTGGCCCTGTTTCTTCTCCATTTGTGATTGTTTAACTTAAAGACTATGTTCCACTAAAAAAAACTTAAAGACTACTACTCCGTCCCATAAAAAGAGTCGCCGTGGGAAGCGTGCTGATCAAACTTTCTCAATTTTGACTACGTTTGTAGAAAATGCGTGCAACATTTATATCTTTAAATAAGTTTATTATGAAAGTATATTCAAAGATCTACCTAATGATACTAATTATGTACCATAAATATTAATATTTTGTTAAATATATTTGGTCAAAGTTAAAAGCTGTTGACTTTTTGGGAAGCGAAAATGACTCTTTTTTTGGGACGGAGGGAGTATGTTCCATTAAAAAAAAACTTAAAGACTATGTCCTCTCCAAAAAAAAACCCTGAAAGACTATGTACTGCAACCTATATTTGAATTTGATGGACAAAGACAACAAAATCCAAAATACTTTATTGACAGTAATGCCCTTTACGTTGCTACGGGAAAAAAAAAATGAATGAATTGTTGCGATCTGGCGGGACCATGGTGAAGCTGGAGTAATAGTTACCTTAGGGGCTTACTCTATGTGATTCATGGGTGGACCCTGCCTTATTTCTGGTAGGCCCAGCACTATCTAGATTTTAGTTAAAATCATTATTACTAGTATGATCTAGAAACTCCAAACTTAAAAAGTCTGACAATCTTAAGTACTTTAGTCGTCCCTCCACGCCTCCACTCATATGGTGCTTGTTTGTGTTTGATATGCGCTATGTCTAGATTATGTCTTATATTATAATATTATAGTATATTGACTGTGGGATGTTTTTGCTAGGTATATCCTGGATTCAAATCCTGGATCCGCCACGGATGTAGTTGTCCATACGTTATTCGAGTTGCCAAGCCAAAAGACACATGGAGATATTATGGCAAGTGATGTTAGATATCTTCACCGTGTTGTTTTTCAAGAAAACGTCATATCACCTGGTATAATCACCACGAACCATATGTAATTGTTAATTCAAAATAAAGTATCAAAAATTTTACTTTTCATTTGGCTATTAACCACTGAATTATAAAATCAGAGCATAATCAAGCAAATGAAAAAACAAATTCATTTGATTCAGACCACTTGCCATCCAGTATAATCACCACGAACCCATAGCGACACTCTTTTGAGACGTGCTGTTTATTTAGCTTATACTTTTAACCATGAACCTTGATAAACCGGACAAAACAGGCCCTTGGTCAAATCGTAGCTCGCAGGTCAGCGCGCGGGCGTGGGTGCTGAACTGCTGGCGTTCCAATCTCCGCTCGACACGGCGGGGCGCGGACGGGTTAGCTGCGGTCCGCACCGCGTCAGCGAGCGCGCGAATGTGAGGGTGGGGTGGGTGGTAGTTGGTCACATCAGTTTCGGCCGGGGTCTCCCGGCGATGTGTGGGCCGTGACAGCGAGGGGTCGAGCTCCACACGTTGGTACGGTGGCGCAGTCCCGGACCCCAGCCCGGCGGCCCGCAAGAGGCAAGGCGGACGAACCTGACCCGCCCGCCACCAAAGCGCGCTAGCTTCTTCAGGTTCAGGCTAAAAAATCACGTCACCATTCGCCACCTGCCGCTTTGCTTTACTATGGGGATGTTTGGTTCGGGGCCGTAGTTCGCCACGTCATGCAGTGGCGGGCCACACCGTGGTGTGGCAGTTGTGGCCAGAGTGGTGTGGCGGTGGCGGCCAAAACATTCGCCACAGTCGCCACACTCCATGCATGCTAGACGACGAGATTCTGCAGCTAAACGACATCGGATAAAGCTGTGGCGGCCAAATGCTTAGGCGAAAACCAAACGCCTGCCTTGGGTGGTGTGGCGTACACAGCTGTGGCGTGGCAATGTGTGGCTCTAAACCAAACACCCCATTATAATAATAATAACTACCCAAACACAACTGTTGCAGGCTTCTCTTGCTGCCATTTCAAACGTTCGTCTCGATCTTTGTCGTGCCCAACTTGGTTGGTGCAGACCGTAGCGATTGTTCTCATCAACATTCCATCATTGGGTTGCGTTGGGTACGGCTCAGTATCTATACTACTCTGCAGCGTTAAGAATTGCCGTGACAGGTGACTGAAAGGAACGTCGATTTTATCGTGTGGCGGAGTGGATAGACATTCCGGACGGGCGTTGCGAGGTCGGTGCCAGAATATACAGGCGCATGGACCCGTTGTGGGTGGTAGTTTGTTCGACGCCGATTCTTCCAAGGCTCCGAAACAATGTGCTGAGCTCAAACATTTACTCTTTCTTTTTCGATTAACACAGCAGACGCAAATGCTATTAGTAATATGCATGCATACATACTCGCTCTTATGAACTCACGAGCATATAGATCTTATCTCTACGAGTATCTCTAAAAAAAAAACTAGGCTAATAAATCCCAATATTGATAAAGCATTGTAGATATTTCGCTATCAACGAGCGCATCACATACCAGTAAAAGAATATCATCCTAAAATAAATAAATAAATACAATGTGGCGGAATCACCGGTTTAGCACGCTTTCAGGAGCGCTTGCCTTCCACTAGACACTAAGTGCTCTGAAAGTGAGCTAAACCAGATGGTTCCGTCGAGCACACCCGACGGGAGAACTCAAACACTCCACATTTTACACCCGGGATCCAATAATGAGTACAAACTTACAATACTTAGTCTATTTCATACAACACAGAGTCTCAGAAATAGTTATTACAATACCAAAGGTTCAGAGTGCAATAAACTAACAGCGAAATTTAAATAAACGTCTACGGAGCGAGATGAGAATCCGTCTGTGCCCACCAGAAGAATTCTCCACACAAGGCCTACCTGCTCAAGGTGCACCTGCAACAAGGGTAAAATAAACCCTGAGTACACAATGTACTCGCAAGACTTACCCGACTGGGAATTATATTTCCCGACTCTCAAGGGTTATGATAGGCTTTCTGGCTGGTGGGTTTTTCTTGTTTGCGAAAAACAGCACTAAGAGTGTATCCTTAATTCCGAACTTTTAGAAGCCGTATTTTATTCATTAACCAATAATCTATGTAAGCACCTATGCTATGATCAAGCAAAAGTTGAGCAATTCAGGACCATTTCTCCATCTTTTCATTTGCCAATTCTTACTACGATGTCAGAGCGTAGCCAAGCCGTACCGTCACGCAGAAACGGCGATTCGCGAATCAATGTGCCCAGCTGGGTACCTCGAAAAACACACGTCTCGCTTGTACCCTAGGCACAAGCAAGACCAACCCGTTCCCCTCCTGTCACGGGTTTCCAGGTCCCGTCCAAACTTGGACTCCTAGCTCCCGTACTTGAGGCCCGGCCTCAATACGGTGCTAAGACCTCCACCTATCCCCGCCTCCAATCAGTCGGTCCGGAAAGAGCCGGAGCCCATGACAAGAGAGTAACAAGTCTTCCTAGCCCCCATCCGCTAGTATATGCTCGGGATAAGAAGATCTGTGACTTGACCAGGGTCCATGCAACGAACGGTCCTTAATTGACACGGACAGGGAAACAGTGCAACCCAATTATGCCCCGTGGCCGCGGGACACAACTTGCTACACCCACCAATACCCATACCACATCCCTGCCCGGTCGCCATTTCCTTTCCACCATTTTATCCAAAATGTAATAACCATATGAGTAACTCTCTATTGTGAGTAACGACAGGTTACTCACTCTACCGATGATCCTAAGCAAAGCAACTATGCGATCCTGTACTAGTAAGAGTCATGGGTATATATATATGCATGTGGGTATCATAGAAATTCCGGTAACTTAAATGCACAACATTTAAATATATATCAGATTTGCAAAAATAAGGGTTATGCACCGGGGCTTGCCTTGGGCAGGCGCAAAGTCAGAGGTGTCAGCCGCGGGCGGCTCCTGGAACTCCTCCGGTACAAAGATTTCCTCCTCGTACTCCTCGATGACCTCCTCGTAGTCCTGCTCCTCCGCGGCCATGTACTCGACCTCCTCGTGATCTACACGCATGCAATGATAATGCCACACTTAAAAAGGTGACAACGGTAACTCTAATAACAACAACTACTAAGCTAGTTAGCTAACTCTAATGGCCAACGTGTCAAGTCATCCACTACCCTTAAAAGGAATAGCTAACCGGTCTACAAGTTTCCTACCAAATAAGTTGCATCACTTTCTTTTGTTATCGCTTCGACGTCTGCTCGATTAGGAGAGCTTAACTACCACATCTAGCAAGCTACTAAAGTGCTACAAAAATTACAGTAAGCCCATCACATAGCCATTAAACTGCTGTAAAATTTTTAGGGTTAAAGTTATTACGGTTTTGCCACAACAAAACCTACACAATTTAATATCTTAATAACAATCGTTTTTTACATTGATTTAAAAGGCTTAGCCGCACTACAGTTATACGTGAAGTGATTACAACAACTGCTAGAACATGAATTTACCGATCTAACAAAACTGGTCTCGCAATTTTTGGACGCTTAAATGATTTATCACAATATTCCAAAGTATAGGCATTTACATGAAATCATAACTAATTTGATTTCTCTAAGAAAAAAGGAAACTCTAATTGACTGCGCGGCCCAACCCAGGCGGCCCATCCGCGCTACGCGCGCGCGGCCAAACCGCGCGAGGCGGCCCGCGGCGACGCGGCCCACGACGGCGCGGCCCACGCTGGAGGAGGCCACGCGCGTCGGCAAAATTGCAACCAAGCCCCTGAACTGTCTAGTAATGCTGCGACCAAAACAGGCACTATTCCTACCCTCAAGGGTTTTGCAAGAAAACCCTTCCGAACAGCTGTCTTCACCACCGGGCGGTCCCCGACGCGCCCCCGCACGCCGGAGCGGCGTTGGCCGGCACTGGCCGGTCACGCCGGCCACCCAGGGTCCCTAGCCACCCGGCTAGCAGGCCAACCTGCAACAGCAGCTTCAACGCCTACACTAGGCGGAGGTAAGTGGGCAGCTGAGCTCGCGGAACTAGTGGCCACGAGGAGCGGCCATGCGCGACGGTGGCGCGGCCGTTCCGGCCACCCAAACCCACCGCGAAGCCAACCAACCGCTGATAGAGCATCCCTGACCTACCCCGGTCTTGGCCGCAGTGCTCGAAGAAGTTGGAGAACGGCGGGGGAGGCTGGCCACGAGCGACCCGCGGGGCTAGACGGCGCACCGCGGCGGCACGCCCGCGGCAACGACGGCTAGGAGGCACACGGTCACAGGGGTGGTGCGCGGGGTGAAAGGTAGGCGAAGGCGACACTGCGGGTGCTTTCAATTGGACTCGAGGAACATGGCTCGCCAGCAATTTAAGAACGTGGTCGAGCTCGGCCTAAAGGCCCGATGCCGGGCAAACTCCAACATTGGAGCTCGGTGGCGAGCAGCCCGGGCCGAGGTGGGGACGGGCGACTGGGTACTGGGCAGCGGAGCACTGCGCGCAAGCAATTTTTGGCCGAGGCGGCTCCACCGACGGCAGCCGACCAGCGCGGACTGGCGAACAAGGTGGCATGGGAGGAAGTAGAGGTCAGCGGCCGCGTCACTTCCGAACGGTAGCTAGACGACGCGCGCACAGGATGGGATACGCCCGGACGAAACACCGAGGCAAGGGGGGGAGACGTGCACAGTAGACCGGTCGGCCGGCCAGGACGCGGACACGACGCCGCGCTGACCCCGGGCGCGCGCGCAACACGACGACCGCGGCAACGCGACTGCCGCGACAGGTAGCCATGGCGTGCAGAGGGGCAAGCAACCAAGGGGGGGGGCAGCGGCTGCAGGCGGACGCAACGTCGAGAGGACGGCGACCGCAGCATCGCGACGCGAGAGGGAGACGCGGGTCAGCGCGCGCAGGCGACAGGCGACCAGCAACTGGCCAGCGCGGCCAGTACGGCGACGACGGCACCCACGCGTGGTGACCGCGCACAGACGACAGACAGCCCGACACAAGTGTTGTGCACGCAATTTAAAGCGCGCGAAACCTCTAACTCAGCTTGACTCGAGCTCAAACAACTAAACGTTGCCTGAGAGGATACTTAAGGCTAGCTACCGGGGCTAAGCCATGACACAACTACTGACGAACTCAAGCAAGAACAACCACGTCAAGCTGTGTTTCCATTTGAATTTATTTCTCTAAAACTGATTTTTGTTCGCAAGTTCGATTTCCAAGCTACAAGAAACTCCGGCTACGAGCACCACCTCGCTGAGACAAACATTGCACTAGCATCTACGAAGTTCGTACTACAACTTCGCTTAAAGTTCACCCATACGCTTTATAGTATTTTTGTTAAATAAAAATTCATTCCCAACCTTAGTTGATATATTTCGGTTATTTCGTCAATCTTCCAACAACATTTTTACTTGCTATTTTAAATTACCGAAATGGTTCTATGCACTTCAACACTATGCAAAACACAAGGAACTGATGCTCATGCCAAGTTTAGATGCATTGTTACACGCGGTAACACCGAGGGTGTTACATACAACCACTTGCATTAAATCAAAACCTTAAATTTTAATGAACAGATTCCATTGTTAAAAAAAACTAACTAATTGAACGCTTAGCTCATGAGCTCAAACTCTTATAATAGTGTCTCGCTAATACATGTAGTGTGTTTAACGTGTGGCGCCAATAGAAAAACTGCGCGTCTCTCTAATTGTTCCATGACACAAGCGGATCCACCTACTAGCTTGTCAAGGGAGAGGTTTCACTTGGTGGCTTCTTTACAGAAAAAGAACATTTGGACCGCCTGGATTAAAAACATGCCATTATTAAATCAGTTTGATATGTATCTAGTACTAGAATATTAGCGCTTGCGCGAATGACAGTAGTGTCTAAACAAACTTCTATTGGTTGCACACAATGACACTGAGCATGCAGCACGAGAATACCCTCAGAGGGCAGAGAGGCTCGAAGAGAAACAATTTTATATAACATAACTAATGAAGATGGAATCTCTACTTAAATTTCCTTCACCAACGCAAATCATTTATGTGCACTGTTAAGGTGGTCCATTAGTTAGGTTTGCTAATAGATGCCGATGCGTACTGGCCGCTCTCTATATATATTGCACACAACATTTTACATGCGTGCACTTTAAGAATTGTACCCTTCCTCTTACTGCCTTTGCACAGATCGGTTAGGGGTTTGGCCCTGTTCGTTTGAACTTATTAGCCTGACTTGTCAGCCATGGTACATTTTTTCTCTCTTACAACAAAACAACATCAGCCGGCTTATCAGCCGCAAAAACCATCAGCCGGCTTATCAGTCACGACACACACGTAGCCATAAGGTGATTATGTATGTAGTTCATGTCCCTTTTTAATTTGGTACCATTCATACTCTTATTCAATTTAACTATTTATTCAATGCTTAAAATCACCTCTTTAACTAGTCAACTGTCAAAACTCCAAATTGCCTAGCAGCTATGGACGCAGTTGATTTTATCAGGCCGTAAATTGTAGTTCAAAGGCACTGCACGCAGTCCAAAATAATTATGAATAATGCTTTGTTGCTTATATGTTCTAAAAAGATCCCATGCTCATTTGTCATGTGAAATTCAGAATAAAGTATGTATATTACTTCGTTGAGCCTAGCTATGGTAAATACGATTTTTTTAAGAAAATTATGCATTTATACTAAACGTCCTAATTTGCTTCAACATGTTAGGTATTTGTGCATGTGTTGTATATGTGCTTAAAATGGTAGAAAGGGAGACATAGTGTGTCTTGTAACAGAGGCAGTTTGGTCCATTTCGATGAGAAAAAATGAAAAAAGGTTAGCTGAAGTGATTTTTTTAGGAATGTGAAGTGTTGTTTTCATAGATCATTTGGGCCCAGTTTAGATGCAAAAATTTTTGCAAAAGAACAGTAGATTCCCCGTCACATCGAATCTTTGGTCACATGCATGAAGCATTAAATATAGATAAAAAAATAAAACTAATTACACAGTTTAGACGAAATGGACGAGACGAATCTTTTAAGCCTAATTAGACCATGATTGGACACTAATTGCCAAATAACAACGAAAGTGCTACAGTTGCATTTTGCCAAAAATTTTGCCAACTAAACAAGGCCTTGGTCAAACCAGTGCTGTTTTGAATTCACGAGTTTCAAGAGTGCTATTCTCCGAACACCATAAGAAACTAGTGCCATTTCCTGAATTCTCTTGAGGTGGGTGTAAAGAAGGCCCTCCTTCCATGTGAGCAATGCCGTGTGCCCTTATGTTATCAGCCTAGCTTATCAGCCATAGTACAGTATTTTTCTCGCACAACAAATCAGCCAACGGTACTTTTCAGCTTGGTTTTTTAGCGAAGCGAACAGGTTGGACTAGACACCATAGGAGAAAACCATTACTGAAGCTAAATCTCTAGGTGAAACTATATACTGATGTCATGTTTAGGTCAAAGCAATCTTTCAGATAATACTTAATTTGGTCTATTTTTGTATGATGCTCCTTTTAGCGGACTGTGATATAATTTTGTTTTTAAGATATGTACTTCCTTCCTTTGTCTGTTGCCGCTTTTATCAGGTTACGGATGCGTACTCCATGCGCATGCTGTATTCCGAACTTAAACACAACTCTGACTAGCAGCAAACCCCTTGCACAACCTTAAGGCTATATAATGGAAAAGTCATATTCATCTCCACACCTTTGTACTTCCATATCCCAAAAAAAATTATATATCTCACTATATTTTGTTTTTTAAGGAGCCAATCAATCTCAACTTTGGTCAATCTACATAAAGACGTATTAATATATATGATGTGTAACAAGTATTATTAGATTCAATTATGGAACTTCATAATAAAATATTTAGAGGTATAAATGTTGATATTATTTTTTCTATGAATCTAGTCAAACTTTAAGTTGATTGACTTCTCGAAAAATTGGATCTACATTCTTTTTGGAATGAAGGTATTACGTATAGGATTTGGCTACTACCGACTCAGGTAAAAGGCTACTATCGCTGACATCTAAATTCTGTGACCATCTAATTAAAAATCAACCACTCGGATTTATTTGTGGCTAGGAAGAAAAATTCAGGTGCCAAACTATATTAGAAGCAGAAACGATAATTTTAGTTGCTACCAATTTATACTGGATTTAGACTCGACTTGTGCGAAAGTTATGATGATTATTTTGATGAAAAACTTCTTTCCTACACCTAAATTTTGTGTAGGGTTTCCTTTGGCTTACTCCTATATACAAAACAGCAACATGCAAAGTTAGTTAAATGCAAAAGTACCTCGGGCAATAAGGCATTCAGAGTCTACTTTTTTTTGCCTTCTTTGAAAACAAACAATAGCTTTCTTCTCACTCCTTACTTCCACCTGGAAAAAAAACACACATACACACAAATAAATAAATAAGCTATTTTTTGCCTTCTTTGGAAATAAACAATAGCTTTCTTCTCACTCCTTACTTCCATCTGAAAAAAAACACAAACAAATAAAAAAGCTAAACTAGCTTTCACAATGATTAATAAAGAAAAGAAAAGCAAGCATGAGAGAGAAAACAGCTGGCGAGCCCAATAAACAAATGCAAGAATGCAACACCATATGCAATTACGCCAAAGCTTCCCCGGGACATACCTGACCCAGAACAGAGGAACAGGATCAGTGAAGTCGAAGCAAAGCAACTGAGGCTGTGTTCAGATCCGAAATATTTGGGGAAAAAATTCCTGTAGCACTTTCGTTGTTATTTGACAAAATTTATCCAACCATGAATTAATTAGGCTCAAAAGATTCATCTCGACCTTTACAGACAAATTGTACAATTAGTTATTTTTTTTACCTACATTTAATGCTCCATGCATGCGTCCAAAGATTCGATGTGACGGGTGACAGAGGAAATATTTTAGAAAGTGAACGGGGCCTGAAGTAAAAATATCGAATTTACCAGGGATCTACAATGAGAAAGCGGCCATGGTTGAGAGTTGAGAGGCCACGAACTCCACCAAGAGTCCAAGACCCAATCACAAGCATCCACTTCCTTGCTCGCCTTTTCTTTGGCCTCCAACGGTGGAGCCGGAATAAAACTCCGGCCACTTCGGCATCCGCCGGGGAATTCGATTCTTCTCCCCTATATACCCACGCTACCTTCCACCTCCCCCTAATTCTCTCCCTCGCCTTCTTCGCTACCAGCCAGACAGCTCCAGCTCAGGTGGGCAGGCAGCGGCCAAGATGATGGCGGAGGCGTGGAGGCCGGTGATGTTGGCGCCGACGGCGCCCTGCTTCTGGCAGCAGGACACGCACTCGGTTTTCTGGCGGAGAGGAGACGCGTGGACGGCGGAGGAGAACAAACAGTTCGAGAAGGCGCTGGCGCAGATCGACCGCAACGCGCCCGACCGGTGGGAGAAGGTGGCGGAGATGCTGCCCAGGAAGACGGCCGACGACGTGAGGAACCACTACCACGACCTCGAGAACGACGTCGGCTTCATCGAGGCCGGGCTCGTGCCGTTCCCGCACTACAGCAGCTCGGTCCCGTCGTCTGGGTTCACCCTCGAGGACTGGGACGGCGGCGATGGCGCGTTCAGGCGCGGCTACTGCCTCAAGCGCGCGCGGGGGTCGGACCAGGAGCGGAAGAAGGGTGTCCCCTGGACGGAGGAGGAGCACAGGTAAGCAACAGTCCCAGTCCCACCAGAACCACCGTCGTGCTGGGGCGGGTCGATTGATCCGCTCCGCTTCCTTTTCTTCTTTCCGTCTGCTAAAAATGGCGAATTCATTTCGTTTCGTGTCTCAGGCTTTTCTTGATGGGACTGAAGCAGTACGGGAGAGGGGACTGGCGGAACATCTCGCGCAAGTACGTGACGACCCGGACGCCGACGCAGGTGGCCAGCCACGCGCAGAAGTACTTCATCCGCCTCAACTCCGGCGGCAAGGACAAGCGCCGGTCCAGCATCCACGACATCACCACCGTGAACCTCCCCGACGAAGACCACGGCAACGCCCCGCCCTCGCCGCCATCCGTGGTCACCACCGCCGCCGCCACCAACCCCTCCGTCGCCCAGCTGGTGGACGTGAAGCCGTTCATGGCGCCGCTCCCAGGTGGCGCGCTCATCGGCGTGTCGCACCCTTACGCCAACGTGAAGCTGGAGCCCAAGAGCTCGCTCGTGGCCGGCCTTGGCCTGGGCTTCGACGACTCCGTCTTCCTGCAGATGCATTGCGGACAGTTGTGACGGGCGGTTCTTGCGGCGAGAACCGCTCCTCCCATCTCAACACCGCCTCATCTCCGAGCATCAGGGCCGGGACAAGTCGCAGGCGGCAGGTCGTCGTGCTTCAGGTGCACTACTCCTATCAATCAGATGGCTGGCACGTCCCGTGTGAGGATGAAGAGTGGCACGGTCTCGGCGTCCAGCTGCCAGCTCGCGGCAGCTCCGAGTGACCGTGTTCATCGAGAACAAGAGGCCATGGGCGTGCCGTTGCAGCGTCCATTTCAGTTCAGTGTACATAATTCAACAAGTACAGGGCCCAAGAACTTGCACGGTACTACGTCGGTACCGAATAATAAAGCAAAGCCTTTTCCAGCGTCACCGGCGGCGGCTTGGATTAGGATCCAGGATCACGTACGGGGTCAGAAGATTTCTGTACCGGCTTGTTAGTGTATTTTTTGGGGGGTAATACTTGTAGTGTGATGCTTGTAGGGTCTCGCAAGGTTTTTGTCCGCCATTGTTGCTTTGCCAGTTACTAGTAGAAGTTTAGATATGCTGTTCTAGAAAGAAAGAAAGTTTAGATGTGCTCGGCTCTGGCGATGATTTCGTGTGCTGCTTGCCCTCGTTGTACAAGCAACAGAAACCCCGGCAGGAGATCGGTCGGTCACTCTCACCGTGAAGTCGGTCTAACTCCTCCCTTCTCATCCTCGTGTCGTCTCCTCCATGTGGAAGTACCGTACTTGCCATGCATGTTTTTTTTTCCCGATTGTGCCTAGGCACGTTTTTCAATAACCACGGTAATCCAAGGTTACCGAGGTGGCTGAAAGGAACTAAGCTCACACGAAAACAAAAGATGTGATGTGAGTAAGAGATACATCAGAGAAGCGCCATGAGCGAGCTCAGGTGCTTATACCCTGCCAGGCACCGAGCGTCAATCTCCTCTTGGAGCAGGACTCCCAAATGCGCTGCTGATGTTGCGTTGCGACTCCATTGAAAGTTCTCTTGAAGTCGCCACACAGGAACCACGGCCCCGAGCAAGCATCTCTAAAGCGTAGCAACTCGTCAAGGAATTCGACCTTCTCATGGTCGAGCTGTGGGCCGTAGACAACCGTGATCCACCAAGGATCATGCGAGGACCTGTCTCGGCCAGCTTGGCAGAGAGGGTGAAGCGGCCCTTGGTGACGTCGCTCACCGACCACCTTTCAGCGTTCAAGCCCAAGAGAATACCACCAGAAACATTGATCGCAGGGAGGTAGTCGTAGGCGAAGGCCATTCCTAGAATTTCATTAGCCAGTGCAATACAAACCACGGAGAGCTAGGTCTCCTGAATACACACGAGAGAGGGCCACTCCTTGACCAGAAACTCTCGAACGACGTTGCGGCGAGCGCGGCCATTAAGCCCCCGCACGTTCCAGACAAAGCAGGACCTACTGCTCCTCCCCGTTTAATCTTCAAATAAAATATTCGGCGGCATGCATCTTGCTCTTCTGCCCATGCGCATATGTTTCCCCTCCCTGGCTCTGTGAAACTCCCCGATCTGGCTCCAGATTGGCCAGTCGCGGCATCGGGAGCCGGAAGGCTTGATTGATTTCTCCAGCTCAGCTAGAACACACAAGTGTGAAATCATGAAGTGAAGGTCGCAAGAATACCAAGAAGCGCCCTGGCTGCCTGATGATAGTGGCTGGCACGCAGTAGGCGCTGAGTAGGAGGTCCACCGAACAAGAAGGCATCACATGCCCCAATAATCTCCCGTCTTTCTCACTCACTGCCCTCCTTTTTTTCATTCCGAAAGCAAAGCCGTGGAGGATGACCTGGCCCCTGTGGAAGTACTAGTACCTTCCTGCAGCATTCCAGTGGGCGCACAGTGTGCGGGCTGCAGCAGCAGCAGCTCGCTTCAAGGTTCACTCATTGCCCAACTAGAACACACGCGCCGGCACATGACCGTCGCCACGACGTGCGGATCCACTCCAGCTTTCAGTGGCGCACACTGTGAAGCCGATCCACTCCCAGTCCCAGCAGTGGGAAACTGCAAGCAAATGAAACAAGGGGTTTCCCAGAAAGCGAGGCATTGCTCGATTGTTGCCGTTATTATAGTAACTAGCAGGGTACCGTGCAAAGCACGGGGTGTGTTCTTTTAGGGGAAAAGGGGAAAATAGAAATTGTGAAACAGTAACGGGTCTGTGCGAAACGTTCGTTAACGGGTATTTGGAATAGCAAAACCCGTACTGTTATGAGGGTTTAATGGGTCTGTACCACAGTACGAACCCGGAAACGTTCATTAACGGGTATTTAAAACAGTAAAACCATTACTGTTACGAGTTTACTGTTCCAAAAGGTATATACTGTTCTTATCGGGTGGGTGCTGTTTATGAGACCCGGTATTGTGTTTAGAACAGTGGTGAACAGTGATATGTGAGAGGGTCCGGTGCCACCCACTTTTATAGATATGGTTAGATATGTGGTAGTACTAGTGTACTACTGCTGCCACTGCCATATGGAATCCAAAATCCATGGCCGGTCGCGGTCGGTACGTTTATGTTCCGCCCATAGTTTTTCGAACCGGATCGGAGATCGAACCGGCGAGGCCGTCGGTTCAATGGTTCAATGGTCCAACCGTTCAGAACCGGTTGAACCACCGGTTCGTTAGTTTTGGACCGGTGAATCGAACCGGCCACAAATACTTTGAACCGGTGTATATATATATGATTTAATTAATAACCGTGGAGTGGAGGTGGAGCAGAGTAGCATGGTAGCAGTGTAGCACCAGAGCAGCAGCCTGCCCGCTCGGAGCAGAACCAGAGAAGCTTGCAGCCCCGCCGAGCAGCACCAGAGAAGCCTGCAGCCCCCGCTCGACGCTCGCCCGTAGCAGCAGCCTGCAGCTGCAGCCCCCGCCGATGGTCGATGCCCGCCCGGAGTAGCACCAGAGCAGCAGCCGCTGGCCGCTCGCCTGGAGGCCGCAGCCGCCGCCCCTGCCGGCGCCCGCGTGCAGCAGGAGTAGAGCGTAGAGTAGAGGTAGAGCAGCAGCCGCTCCCCGCCGGCCCCCGAGCCCCGATGCGCCGCCGACCCAGGCCATGCGCCGCCGCCGCCGAAGGGGCCAAGCCAGATGCAAATGCGCCCCAAAAAGGAGATGTCAGTTCCTTTTCTTCACGTGTACAGGCCCCTAAAGGGTACATTTTCACACTTTTCCAACAAAATACCCTCGAATGGATCAGCTTCTCCTGAACCCACCGAGGTCATTTTTGGATAACTTAAAAAACCGCCCCGGTTCACATGGAACCGGTCGGTTCACCGGTTTCGTTAAAAACCGGCCGGTTCAACCGGTTTTTACCGGTCCGATTGCATGGCCGGTCTTTTAAGTGAACCGGACCGGTGTAGGCTCTGGTTCGATCTTTTAGCGGTCGAACCGCCGGTCCGGTCCGGTTCGAAAAACTAGGGTTCCACCACCTGATTGTTTGTGTTGACACACGCCCCACCGAGCAGCCTCCGCCGGTAGCCTGGTATCTCCTCGCCGTGTCGTTCGACGGAGACCCCGACGGAGCACACAGTGACACAGCACGCAAGTGTTGTCCGTGCCACTTGCCTCGTGTGTCGTCTGAGGGGGGTGTTTAGGCCATGTTTTCTAAAATTTTTCAAGATTCTCCGTTACATCGAATGTTTGATACATGCACGAAGCATTAAATGTAGACGAAAAAAAACTAATTACACAGTTTGGTAGAAAACAATGAGACGAATCTTTTGAGCCTAATTAGCCCATGATTGGACACTAATTGACAAATACAAACGAAAGTGCTACACTAGCCAAAACCAAAAAATTTTGCGAACTAAACACACCCTTAGTTGTGGGGGTGAAAATTTTTAGGTGTCACGTTGGATGTTTTAAGGGATGTGCAGAAGGGGTGTTCACATACTAATAAAAAACCAATTACATAACTCGCCTGGAAACAGCGAGACGAATTTATTAAGCCTAATTAATCCGTCATTAGCATATATTTACTGTAGCACAACATTGTCAAATCATGGATTCATTATGCTAAAAAAATTCGTCTCACAAATTTATCACAATCAGTATAATTAGTTATTTTTTCATCTATATTTAATACTCCAGCACACCCCGGACTCGGCTTTGGCAGGGAAATTCCAGTTGTGTCACGTCACCACCGTTCGCCAGCGCCTCACATGACCTGACCAGTCTACTTTCTCCCGCCACGAATCATCATTCCTCCCTCCCAGTCCAGTTTCGCTTGCGATTCAGTGCCCAGATCGCACTGTTCTGATAGCCCTGAGCCGGCGAATGGGCTGTCTCGTCTGGTCAGGACAAAAGCGTAAAAGCGCCTGAAATCAATAAAATAAAATAAAATAAAATCCCGGGTGCTACTGCTACAGCATGCTCCACATGAGCATCTCTGTTATTTGTCCCCCGTTTACTTTTCAAAAAAAAAACCCACCCCCGTTATTTGTTTAATCGCGCTCGCCTTTATTGCCTCGCCTGTTGCGTTTGCTGATCATGGCGTGCCCCTGTCCCATGTAACACACACGCCTCTGTGTGTGTGTGCTGCCTCTGCTGCCTGAGCTGGCTCCAGCCACACGCCGAGGGCCAGAGTGCTCAGGCCGCAACTTGCCGCGCGCAAGCAGTGGCCAGTGGGGCTGAAGTAGCCGCGGGGCCCCGGGAGCACTCGGGCGCACACGCAAGATTCATGCGAATCCAACGCGACGCCGGGCGGGCGGGCCAAGCGCGCGTTGCTGCGTTGGGCGCCTTCCGTTGCGCCGGCCGGCCGGCCGGATGCTTTGCATGCGGTCGCTTTCTCTTTCACCACCCAATTCCGGTGGCGTCCTCTCCCTCCTCCTGGGAGACGGCAACGGTAGCAGCACTTGCGGGCTGCGCTGGTACGGGTGCTGCTTCTGCTTTGCGCCCCGCTCCGGCGACTTTTGCTCGTGCCAGGTGAAAGCAAGCCACGGCCGGCCGGCGTTGCGTTGCTAGTGCTGCTCCTTTCCGGTCTTTACGCTGCCATTGGGCGTGGGTGAAAGTGGTGGCATGGCAAAGCGTCCCTCCAGGGCCGTGGAGCTTTTGGGCGTCATGCCCTTTTCCCTCGGGCAAATGTTCGGATTCGGCAAATGGACGATATAATTGAGGAAATAGAGGCGCAGGGCAGAGATTCCAGATTCCGAGCAACCCTTTCTAGCGCCGGACCACCAAGACGTGCCTGTCGCAATAACCGAGAGCAAAAATAAAGAAAGAGTAACCATGTGAATTGCTGAACAACACTGTCATTTTCTTTTTACCTAGAGCGCACTAGGAGAACTAGAGCCTCCTTTTTTTTAAAAAAAAAAAACACCCGTTAGCTGAGGAAGTGGTGCGTGTACCTGCTGCGCTCCAATTTGGTATAGCAGCTAGAACATCTTTAACAGGTACAGCGAACTGTGAACTTCCACCGCAGTTGACATGTTTCCCTTCTCCATCCACTCCATGGTTGACTTGCGACTTGCGAGCACCTTAAATATTGCACTCTTCTCCATTCCATGGTTGACTTGCGACGTGCGAGCACCTTAAATATTGGAAAAAGTCTACTTGACCCCCCAACTATTGGGGGTGGTCTAGTTTACCCCCTCAACTATGAAACGGTCTAATTTACCCCCTGAACTTTGCAAAACCGGCCAAATCACCCCCTCGAGCGGTTTTGGACGGTGGTTTTGCTACAGTAACAACGGTTTTACTATAATAACAGTGGTTTTGTCCTTTTCTTTTTTTATTTATTTCGTCTGAATCTTTGAAAAATCATAGTAAATCACAAAAAAATCATAAAATGAAAAATCCAATTTTGTTGGACTCCACATGAGTATATCTACACAGTGAACATATAATATAGTATGCTTTAGTACAAAGTTTTTGCTGTAAATTTTGATCTATTTTTTTCTGTAATTAATTTGAATAATTCATACAACAAAAACTTTGTACTAAAGCATACTATATTATATATTTACTGTGTAGATATACTCATGTGGAGTCCAACAAAATTGGATTTTTCATTTTATGATTTTTTTTTGTGATTTACTGTGATTTTTCAAAGATTCAGACGAAATAAATAAAAAAGAAAATGACAAAACCACTGGTACTGTAGCAAACCCGTTAATACTGTAGCAAAACAACCGTCCAAAACCGCTCGAGGGGGTGATTTGGCCGGTTTTGCAAAGTTCAGGGGGTAAATTAGACCGTTTCATAGTTGAGGGGGTAAACTAGACCACCCCATAGTTGAGGGGTCAAGTAGACTTTTTCCAAAAATATTATATTGCACCACTCTAGTTGAAATTCTGGTTACACCACTGTAAATCACAATGGTGAGGACTCGGTGTTTAAGATAAAAGGTGGTTCAGAGTCGAGCAGCGCAAAAGAACTCAAGATTGAAGGCAAAGGATCTTTGACTTGGAGATCTAGATCGTTAGATCTTTATAAAATCCAATGGTACATATTATTTTTCTTTTTTTTCAATTAATCTGAATATTTTTTAGTCTCTCGCAATGAACATGAGGCTACTTTTGTATATTGAATGCCAGACTTGGGAAAACCAGACTTAAACAAACCTAGATGGATTAGCAACGAATTTTTAACCCTAGTAGCAATATGATATTAGCAGATTTGTCCTAAGAAAATATTTCCAAATCACTATATTTTGGAATCAATAACCCTTACTAATAATAGTAATAATTTTGAAAAATATTGGTCAAAGACTAATTACATCTAATTTGTTAACTCGAGTGGGAGATATCTCGATACAGTAAAAAAACAGCAAAATTCTAGCTTGCTATTGTCAATCCTTAACACGACCTATGTGTTTCTTCTCAAGATTAGCAAGAACAACACAGCTTCACTAGAAAATGTCGACATGGTACAGAACAGATGCCGACTATAGTTGAAATCAGAATCCATGGTTCATGGCAACGGAACAGGCGTCCTCCAGCTGTGGAACTCAATCAGATCTCTATTCACAATCGATCTGTTGTGCAGCCAGAATGTTTCGGGCGATTGATGGAACCGCCGCACTTTCTTCTGCAGCTCTGTCAGGATACCACTCATGGCAGAGCACGGCTCAGTATCAGCTGCATACACCCACAATCATCTCATCTGACGCCCATGACCAATCATTTCCTCGATCCTTTCATCTGCAACACCAACAGACGTCAACTTCCCTTTTGATCCTGTGCAGCCTTAACATATATTTACAACTACAATTGAGAACTTCTCCCTCAATTCCAAATTATAAGTTGTTTTGATACATAGGCCTTGTTTACTTCCCTTCTAAATTCTAAATTTTTACACTCTCTTTTCATCACATCAATCTTTAGACGCATGCATGGAGCACTTAATGTAGGTAAAAGAAATAACTAATTATACAGTTTGTACTAAAGCATACTATATTATATATTCACTGTGTAGATATACTCATGTGGAGTCCAACAAAATTGGATTTTCCATTTTATGATTTTTTTGTGATTTACTATGATTTTTCAAAGATTTAGATTAAATAAATAAAAAAGAAAAGGAAAAAACCGCTGTTACTGTAGCAAAACCACCGTCCAAAACCACTCAAGAGGGTGATTTGACCAGTTTTGCAAAGTTCAGGGGGGTAAATTAGACCGTTTCATAGTTGAGGGGGTAAACTAGACCACCCCGTAGTTGGGGGGTTAAGTATACTTTTTGCTTAAATATTGCACTCTTCGCATCAAATAACGTCAAACAGCAGAATTATTGAGCAGGGAAGGTAGAAATATAGCTTCCTGCTAGGAAACCATGCGAGTTGTGCAACCAGAATGGTCTTGTTTATTTATTTTTGTTCAAAAAGAATGGTTTTATTTATTGCTCGAATTTGTCTCACCAGAGAAGTTAGATAACTGGTGAAGTGCATTGTTTAAGAACAGACTGTTAACATCAGTGATCGGAGAAGCAATAGGGTAGAAGATAGCACGAATTTAGGGATCGAATTCAGAGGATTTAAGAACAGAGGAGTGCTTATTACATAACAAGGTTCGAATTTTGGATAATCTCTCTCCTCCCCATCATTCTACTCATATACTACTCCTTCACGGCTCTCTTGCCAGCCACTCAGTCTTCACGCCCAAGCTAGGCCTTGCACGCGCGTGTTGGGCCAGCGTGCCCTGGTACTCCTTCTTGGCCCAGCTTCCATGCCGTTGCCGCGTGCGTCGATAGAGTCAGCGCCGGCTTCTTCAGGTGCGTCTCCCAGGTTGCTGACATCCCTCCCTTGATGATAAGCAGCTTGCCCCCAAGCTGGTGCTCGAGGGAAGCATTGGCGAAGTGCTTCGACGTCTTCCTAAGTAGCAAGTGATGCTGGCAATCTAGACCACTGGACCAGAGCTTGGAGACGAACATCAGCACCCGACGAGGCCACCCTTTTCTGCAGAATACACTGGGGAACCTGCAAGTCATCGAGGGAATCAGGTAATGGTGAGGCAGTTTGATCTACCGGGACCGCCGCCTTGAGTTGGGACACATGAAAGACTGGGTGTATATTTGAAGATGGAGGCAACTGCAGTTTGTACGCTACTGATCAGTCAGGTATCAAAATACCAGGGTACCCAACAGATGGTAAAATACGACACCCTGCGCGTTTGCTAAAGCTCCATCGTAGGGCCCCCGGTAAAACTGACCCGCTAAAAGTGCTGACAGCATATCAGTCGCTCAAGGCACGAAAGTCAATCTCCATCCTACTCGAGCCTTGCGGACAGGTCTCGGGCAAGATAGGCGTCTCGGGTGGTAGTTTTCGCCTCGCCCGAGCCCCTATGACGTCATCAAAGCGCTCGACCCCCTCGACGTACTTCCGCCTCGCCCGAGGGACACGTGGAGCCCTCTGGCAAGACGGGGAGCCACGGCCCCCCTACCACGGCACCCACTCCCGCCGATGGGACGGACATGATCATGCACAGTGAACAGGAGCACGGAAACCACGCCCTGACCCAACATGACCCCGGTATTCCACCATGACAACGTCTATACCTCTACAACAACAGGGCTAACGACAACTATACCACCTACTCCCCTCTCTACGCAAATCCGGGCGCCCGTGTCGCCAGTCCTCGACGGCACAGAGGTACATAGGACGAAGCATGGCCACAACATGTTGCACCAGCGGATGGAGAGGCCAAAAGATCAACGCCTGTTGCATCTCTGCGCTGCAGGAGAATTGCTCCCACCGGATAAGGAGGAAGACGGCCGCACCCAAGGCCACCTTTTTTGTTTTTCTCTTTTGTCTTTTCCCATTTCATCTTTTTACCACGAATGTAACCCGAGCCCTCTTGTCGGGTATCTAAATTAGGGGTACCCAAAACCAACGATTAAAAGAAGCAAACCCTCGAGGCATCCGCGCCCTGAAAACCCCCCTAAAAATCAGATTAAGGCTCCACTTCCACGGATGCACCAATCCAAGCCGCGTACATGTGGAGACGGGGCACCCTCGACTGAGTTACGACTCGTACGAGGCCCGCTCGATGGGAAGCCTCGACCCCAGAAAAGTTCCGACTCGTACGACCCGGGGTCGAGACGGTCGACCCCTCCTTATCCACCTACTTACTGACAAGAGCATTCAATGCAAACACTTCCACTAACGTGGCTACAGCGCCACCAGCATGAGAGCAGCGTCCGCATCTAATTCCACTTTTTACTGCCCATCTCGAGATGGACGGTGAAAAAGCTATCACTATTCATACCACGTCAAGCACTGTTCTATCATCAACGCTCCCTCGACTCACAAGACAACGCCCACCGCGCCCGGGTTTCCTAGGGCTCGGCCTTATCCGTTCCTCGTCGACCCCCTCAGCTACGTCCCGACCCGGCCTCAACCGCCGCCGGTCAACAAAGGAATGACGCCCGCACGTCGGCTACAGGGGATCGCACGCTCGACACAGGACCCAGGACCTTTCACCGTCCCATCATCAACGTCACCACGACACCCCGGGGATGGCCGGCCATTACCAGGGCACGTTGCTATAGCGACTTCTACAACGCCCACCGAACCTTCACCTCTAAGGCACCGCCTTAGGGTTTTAGGGACCCCTCAGCCATCACTCGACTCTATAAAAGGGAGGGCAGAGGGTTCTCTAGAGGGAGGACAGAGGTTTTTCTCCGCTTCAGCGATCAACATCTCAAGCAACACCCCATTTTACCTTTCTTTTGAGACTTGGGACCGGTTCCCTCTCTCACCGCTTGTAACCCCTACGCAAGCACTTCGGTGCAAGGAAATACAATACTCTCCCCCCCGCTGGACGTAGGGCCTTCTTTGCCCGAACCAGGATAAACGCCCATGTACTCTCCTTGCATCACCATCCGGATTAGGGACACACGCAGCACAAATTCACTTGTTGGTCTAGAGCCCTCCCGGGTCCTAACGCCGACAGTTGGCGTGCCAGGTAGGGGACGCTGCGTGTCAACGTCGTTTTCGTGCCATTCTTCCTGCTGGCTGACCCCGAACGTCCACTTCCGCTGGCCACGGTGATCTGGTTCGGGAGTTTGGAGTTCATGTCTCTCGGCTACGGCTACGACATGGTCCTCCTCCCGCCTAGACACCCAACCGATCGCGACTACGAGCTCTCCCAGCTCGGGGGAGCGCTGCGTCGGTACCACCGTTCTCGCCGGGCTCGTACAACCAGGCGACGGCGTGCCTAGCGTAGCTACCATCATCATCTCGTGGAAGGTGACAGTATGCTCTATTCTGACGCCCTTCAGCCAGACACCCACACAGAATCTCTCGTTGAGGACCTGCGTAGGATGAGCTTGGCTGCGGGTATGATGCCGGCGGGGCATCCCGTCATTCCTCCATCCGGCGTGGCGCCTCCAGCCAGATCAAGATCAGTTTCCCCAACGGCAGGGTCGATGCCGCCGCGGACATTCCCGTATGGGCTGAACACGGTTGCCCAGTGGTATGCTTCCTCTGTAAGCACCAACATGGGTGCTTACGAGGAGCTCCCTGGGCACCATCTACGTTCCGTCCTCGACCTCGTGGCATCCACACTAGCTTTCGAGTACCAGGACTCTACGGAGACCCCTGGTACAGAGCACTGTGCGATCGCTTCCCGCCGCTACGACCCCAGAAATCAACGACCTCACATGCATCCGTCGTACTACTACTTTGGCGCCCCTGACTCTGACTCTGCCGATGACAGCTACGATCCGACTCACGAGTGCTTCCATATTGATGGGGCTATGGCGTCGGATTCAGAAGCAGAGGCGGTTGCTGGAGGGGGGAACGCCACACCACCTCGCGTTGTGCTCCCTGGCGCACGGGATGAAGCCCAACTTCTTAGAGCAGACCAAGGAGCGCAACTTGAGCAGATTCAAGAATTGCAGGCCAAGCTCGACGAGGAACGAGAAAACTTGCGCCTACTTCAGCAGACCCTCGAGCGGGAGCGCGTGGCGTGCATACGAGGCGGAGGAGCTGGAGAGAGAGCCCGCAACGTCAATCGTCGCATCATCGAGGACCGGGCGGGCGAACCCCTAGTCTTCAATCGAGCCAGCTAGAACGTCGTCGCCGCCGCCATGCTTCTCCGCAATATGCCTGAGCCATCTACCCTCGAGGCCCGTCGGGCCCGCAGTGAGATTCGAGGTCTCCTCGAGACTACGGCCATGCAGCAAGCCGAGAGTTCCGCCTCGAGGCGCCATGGGCTTGCCTCAGAACAGCCTGAGGAGCCTTCCCGACGGGAGAAAGAGGCCTCGGTTCATCCCGAGACCGCGCCGCAAGGGAACAAGGCAGCCTCTGTCTGTGAACGCGTCGTCGACAATCGCGAGCCCCGAGACGCCTATGATGACATCAACGAACGCCGCAAGCGTAGAAGCGGTGACGGCGCATCCCGAGGCTACCACATGCACAGGGGCGGGTGTTATGATAGCTCGGAGGATCGCAGCCCATCCCCTGAGCCGCCGGGCCCTCGAGTCTTTAGCAAGACCATTCATAGGACCCAGTTTCCGATCCGGTTTTGCCCCCCAATGACTCTTACCAAGTATAACGGCGAGACTAAACCTAGACTTTGGCTCGCTGATTTCCGCTTGGCTTGTCAGTTGGGCGGGGCCACCGACGATCGAGTCATCATCCGACAACTGAAACGACCTGGTGAGGGTGTTCGAAGGGAACTTCAAGGGGACCTACGTGCACCCCGGTAACTCTTGGGACCTCAGGGGTTGTAAACAGAAGCCGGGCGTGTCCCTTCGTGACTATATCCGGCGTTTCTCCAAACAACGCACTGAGCTTCCCAATATCACCGACTCCGATGTCATCATGGCTTTTCTCTCTGGAACCACCTGCAAGGAGTTGGTCCGAGAGTTGGGCCGCACACCCCCACCACTGCCAACGAACTGATGGACATCGTCACCAACTACGCCGTCGGCGAGGAGGCGGTTGGTGCCATCTTTGAAGGTGACCAGGATAAGGGGAAGCGCAAGGACGAGGGACCCGAGGGCTCCAACCGGGGCGCCAAGAGGAATAATAGGAGGAAGAAGAAGAACCAGCAGGGCAAGCGTGAAGCCATGGCTGACGACCTTATCGCTGCCGCTGATTGCAAGAAGCCTCGAGGCCCCCCGGCGGGGGCATTTTTGACAAAATGCTTAAGGAACCATGTTCCTACCACAAGGGGCCCACAAACCACAACCTCGAGGACTGCCACATGCTCCGGAAGTACTTTGAATGCCTGGGCATCAAGAAAAACAACACGAAGGAGGACCCCAGGGAGAAGGATGACGACAAGGACGAGGGGTTTCCCGAGATCCATGGCTGCTTTATGATATATGGGGGACCCTCGACGCGTCTCCACGCGCCAGCGCAAGCGGGAGCGTCGAGAGATCTTCTCCGTACAGCTCGCGACTCCCCTCTTCCTTGACTGGTCCAAAACGACCATCACGTTCGACCGTAATGATCATCCGGACTACGTCCCCAATCCTGGGGTGTACCCGCTCATCGTCAATCCCATCATCACCAATACGCGCCTCACCAAGGTGCTCATGGATGGAGGCAGCAACCTCAACAATATCTACATCCAGACCCTCGACCTCCTGGGCATCAAGAGGACGCAGCTCCGACCCTGCGTCGGGGGCTTCCATGGAGTTGTGCCAGGGAGACGAGCCGAGCCCGTCGGGCGGATCGACCTGCCCATCTGCTTCGGCACCCCTCCAACTTCAGGAAGGAGACCCTCACTTTCGAGGTGGTTGGGTTCCACGAGACCTACCACGCCATTCTTGGGCGTCCTTGCTACGCCAAACTCATGATGGTTCCCAACTACACCTACCTTAAGCTCAAGATGCCGGGCCCCAAGGGTGTCATCACCGTCGGGCCCTCCTATGTGCACGCCTACGAGTGCGACGTGGAATGCGTTGAGCACGGAGAAGCTGTCTTGGAGTCGGCAACCTTGGCTGCAGACCTCGACAGTTTGGCCAAAGAGATCCCCGACCCCAAACGCCATGCCGGCAATTTCGAGCCCGCGGAAGACGTCAAACTCATACCCCTCGACCCCGCCAGCTCGGATGGGAAGGCATTGAAAGTCAGCGCCACCCTCGATCCCAAATAGGAAGCTGTGCTCGTCGATTTTCTCCACGTGAATGCCCACATATTCGCGTGGAGTCCCTTGGATATGCCGGGCATACCTAGGGAAGTCACCGAGCACGCCTTGGAGATCCGGGCTGGCTCCAAACCAGTGAAGCAACGCTTGCGCCGCTTCAACGAGGAGAAACGCAAGGTCATCGGTGAGGAGATTCACAAGCTTTTGGAGGCCGAATTCATCAAGGAGGTTCTCCATCCCGAGTGGCTAGCTAATCCTGTACTAGTTAAGAAAAAGACTGGGAAATGGAGGATGTGTGTAGACTATACTAGTTTAAATAAAGCATGTCCAAAAGTTCCCTTTCCTTTGCCACGCATTGACCAAATCGTCGATTCTACTGCGGGATGTGAAACTCTATCGTTTCTAGATGCATATTCTGGTTACCACCAGATTAAAATGAAGGAGTCCGATCAGCTCACGACTTCATTCATCACCCCGTTTGGCATATATTGCTACATTACTACGCCCTTCGGTCTCTGGAACGCAGGGGCTACGTACCAGCGATGCATGCAACATATTTTCGGAAAACACATCGGGCTAACCGTCGAGGCCTACGTTGAAGACATCGTGGTCAAATCAAAGAGGGTCAACAACCTGGTTGACGACCTTGACATTGCGTTTAAATGCCTCAAGGAGAAAAACATCAGGCTCAATCCCGAGAAATGTGTATTTGGTGTTCCTCGAGGCATGCTCTTAGGGTTCATCGTTTCTGAGTGTGGCATCGAGGCCAACCCAGAAAAAATCTCCGCGATCACCAAAATGAGACCCATCCGAGATCTAAAGGGCGTACAGAAGGTCATGGGCTGCCTTGCGGCCCTCAGTCGCTTCATCTTGCGCATCGGCGAGAAAGCGCTCCCTCTGTATCATCTCCTGAAGAAATTTGAACACTTCTCGTGGACCCTCGAGGCTGAAGAAGCTCTTTCTAAGCTCAAGGCAATGCTGTCCAACCCTCCGATCCTCGTCCCTCCAGCCATAGGGGAACCCCTGTTGCTCTACGTTGCCGCGACAATACAAGTGGTCAGCACGGCCGTAGTCGTCGAGAGAGCGGAGGAAGGGCACACCTTACCCATTCAAAGGCCGATCTACTTCATCAGTGAAGTACTCTTGGAAACCAAGGCACGCTACCCACAAATCCAGAAGCTGCTATACGCCATTGTATTGACGCGGCGCAAGCTTCGACACTACTTCGAGGGTCACCCGGTGACCGTAGTCTCTTCTTTCCCTCTGGGGGAGATAGTCTAGAGCCGGGAGGCCTCAGGAAGGATAGCTAAGTGGGCGGTCGAGCTCATGAGCGAGACCCTCTCTTATGCGCTGTGCAAAGCAATCAAATCCCAAGTGCTGGCATATTTTTTGGTGGAGTGGACTGATACCCAACTGCCCCCCACTCAGATTTAGGCCGAGTTGTGGACCATGTACTTTGACGGGTCGTTGATGAAAATAGGAGCGGGCGTGGGCTTGCTCTTCATCTCGCCCCTCGGAATTCACATGCGCTACGTAATCCAACTCCACTTTGCTGCCTCCAACAATGTAGCTGAGTACGAAGCCCTCATTAACAGCTTGCGCATCGCTATCGAGCTCGGGGTTTGACACCTCTACATTCATGGTGATTTCGCAGCTCGTGATCGACCAGGTCATGAAGGACTCAAGCTGCCATGATCCCAAGATGGAAGCCTACTGCAAGGAGGTACGATGCCTTGAGGACAAGTTTCACGGCCTCAAGCTCAACCACATCGCACGTAGATACAATGAGGCTGTCGACAAACTCGCGAAAGTCGCGTCTAGTCGAACCACGGTTCCACCTGACGTTTTCTCGAGGGATCTTCATCAACCTTCCGTTGACCTCAGAGCGATAGAGGGGGTCATCAGTCTCTCACTCGACCCCCCATCTGAGGCAGAGACCCCCTCGACTGGAGCTGACGTCATGCAGATGGAAGGCTCGACTCCACCGGCCGACCTCAAGCCCGACTGGCGTGTTCCGTACGTCGACTGTCTCATTCGAGGGGGGCTCCTTACGGATAAGACTGAGGCATGACGGATCGCTCGCCGGGCCAAAACCTTTATGATATACGACAATGACAAGGAGCTTTATTGACGCAGCCCCACGGGATCCTACAGCGCTGTATCACACTCGAGGAAGGCAGGAATCTACTCAGAGATCTACACTCGGGGGCTTGCGGCCATCATGCGGCACCTCAAACCCTCGTCGGAAACGCGTTCCGGTAGGGTTTCTATTGGCCAACCGCGGTCTCCGACGCAATTAAGCTGGTACACTCCTGCAAAGGATGCCAGTACTACGCAAGGCAAACCCATCTTCTGGCTCATGCCCTGCAAACCATTCCCATCACATGGCCATTAGCCGTTTGGGGGCTCGACTTGGTCGGACCCCTAAAGAGAACAACCAGGGGCTTCACCCACTTGCTCGTCGCCGTCAACAAGTTTTCCAAGTGGATCGAGGCCCGTCCCGTCACCAACGTCAGGTCAGAGCAAGCCGCGCTGTTCTTCACCGACATCATCCATCACTTCGGCGTTCCTAATTGTATTATCACGGACAACGGCACCCAGTTCACCGGCAAAAGGTTCTTGGAATTCTGTGACATCCATCACATCCGTGTGCTCTGGTCAGCCGTAGCTCACCCAAAGACAAATGGCCAAGTAGAACATGCCAATGGCATGGTTTTACAAGGCCTAAAGCCGAGAATCTTCAGCAAATTGAACAAACATGGCAAGAAATGGGCCGCCGAGCTCCCCTCGGTCATATGGACCCTAAGAACAACGCCGAGTCGAGCCACGGGGTTCACTCCGTTTTTCTTGGTTTATGGGTCCGAGGCTGTACTTCCAACCGACTTAGAATATGGATCCCCGAGGCTGAAAGCCTACAACGAGCGAAGCAACGATGTCGCAAGAGAGAATGCCCTCGACCAGCTCAAGGAGGCTTGATATATAGCTCTACTACACTCCGTAAGATACCAGCAGAATCTTCGACGCTACCACGATAAGCACGTGCGCAGTCGAGACCTCCATGTTGGTGATTTGGTACTTCGGTGAAGCCAAAGCAACAAGGGACGACACAAGCTCACCCCACCGTGGGAGGGACCTTACATCGTCGTGGAGGTGTTGAAGCCCAGGACTGACAAGCTTTCGAACGAAAAGGCAAGATCTTCACCAACGCATGGAATATTGAACAACTATGTCGTTTTTACCCTTAGAGCCTCGAGGCTTTGTAACTTTTTTCTCAACTACATGAACGAATAAAGAGTACAACTATGTTCAAAGCATTTTTCATAAAAGCAGGTAGGCTCGACCTTGTGTTCACAGAGTCAAACCTCCCTTGGGGGCTGGACAAGGGGAGAACCCCCTGTGTCCCTAAAAAAACTCAGATCTCTTCAAAAACTTTTACACGGTTAACAAAGTAGCAAGAACACCCTAAGGCTCAAGGGTTGTCGAGCCGAGAGAACACCTACGCGTCCGCGCTAACGGTACCTCCACTCACTCCCCCACGCCAAGGGGTGCAATCGCGTGCTATGTAGACCTAGTAAAAGCGTACGATTTTTGAAAAATCAACGTCTAGCGTTGCTATGCGAGTTCTTACATAGTCGACGAGGCTGCAAGGCCATCCTAAGGACTAGGGGCTATCGAGCCGCGAGACCGCCTACGCTTCTGGGCTATGATATCTCCGCTCGTACCCCACACCAAGGGGTGTGACCGCGCGCCAAGAAGACTGCGCAAGAACACAATTCGAACGGAAAGGGAATGAAGGGCTCGAACGAAAAAAGACATTTAGTACATATTTACACCTAAATGTTTTAAGGCCCCCGGGGCCACGATAGCACGAGTCACAAGTAATTACTAACTGATTACATGGGCCTTTATGCCCAGATTTGGCTCACAGGCCCTCGTCGTCAGTAGGCGGGAGCACCTCGTCTTCGAACAGCCTTGCGAGTCGACCCCCAGGTTCTTCCGCAGCCTCGATCAGCCCTAGGCAGGCCGCCTCGTTCTCCTCCTCAGTCTTGCTCGGGTCGGAGGTGAAGCCATCAGCGACGAGGCTCATGTCGTACTCAAAGCCGAAGCGGACGACTGCCATGGCTCTCTTCACGCCATGGTGCAGCGCGCTTCGCACCTTCTCGCGTACGAGGCCACCCAGCGCCGTCACCCGACGCACGAATGAGTTCCCCGGTGCGTCCTCCTTGGTGTCGACATCGGGCTCGACCCCTAGGCTGTCGCACACCGTAGTGATGGCACCTTGGAGCATCTGGTTCCGCCTGACCTCGGCCTCAAGGAGGGCTTGAAATGAGGTGGCGTTCGCCTGGGCCTCGCGCTGCTGCTTCTCCAGCTCTGAAACACGAGATCAAGTCAGTAAGAACATGGGAGTCCAGGGTCGAGGTCAGAATAAGGCAAAAGCTTACCTTCAGCGTGGGTCTGGCAGCCTAGAATCTCATCACGCAGCTCGCCGCATGCCTTTTTGGCCGCCCGAAGAGACTCGTCCTTGTCGTGGATAGTCGCCCGCAGCGTCTCGATCTCTCGACCGGTGCCCGAGAGAGCCTCGTCCCTCTCTCGGACGGTCCCCTTCAGTGTCTCGACCTCTTCGGTCAAGGTCCTGACGTGGGCAGAGGCCAGCCCGATCTGTACGTTGAGGGCGTCACGCTGCCCGCTGACAAGAGCGACGTCCTCCTCGAGCCCCTTCACTCGCGCCAATAACGGTGCAAGGTCCTCGCGGGCTTTGGCCGCCTCTTCTCAAGCCTTGGTCGCGTCTTCACATGCCTTGGCCGCAGCATCCCGAGCCTGCGCTGCCTCCTCCTTAAGCGCCGTGGTGACGACACAAAGCTCATCCGCCTCGGCGCTCTTCTTGGACAGCCGCTTGTTGGCCTCCTCGACCAGAGCTCGTTGACGAGGAAGCGCCGCCCACACGCCGCTCTCGTGGTGGATGAATAGCGATTTGCGGTGCGACCGTTCCTTGAGCTCCTGGCCACAATCAAGACTAAAGTCAGAACCAAGGGGAAAAAGGGGGGGGACGAGCTAAATAAAGCACCAAGATAAACGTAACCTACCTCGAAGGCCCCTGACATATGCCAGGCCAGGGTATCCTTGACCATCTGCAGGGACTGCACGGAATGCTTGCGGAGCCCCACGGCGTACTCCTAGAACTTCACCACATCCTTGTCGTCGAGGACGAAGAAGGGCTCGGTGTCAGGATTGGCCACGTCCCTGAACTCGAGGGGCGAGCGACCCTAGCGGGGGAGCTCCTCTTCTGCCCGCACGAGCACCAGCTCAGCGAAATCGGGCCACCTGGCGGACGCCTCCGCCGTGTCACCGTCTGGCGCCGCAGAAGTTCCGGGCCGATCCGTGGCATCGACCATCTCGATGTTCGCCTTCTGTTTCCCCTTATCAGATGGGGGATCGTCGGACGTGAGGTCGATCATGGTCACCGTGGGCCCTTGGGGAGGAGGTGGCCCCCCGCTAGCCGACACCTCCACTTGAGCGCTGGGCGGCGGCGTGGCCACCCCCCGCTCTGCCTCGACCACCGGCCCCTCCGGCTGGCTCAGCTCTCGTGGCTCCGCTCCTAGTTGCAGCTGCAATGGTGGCTCTTGCTGTTGTTGCTGCTGGGGCTGCTGTTGCGGCTCCTCCTGCTCCACCTGCAACTCCGATAGCTCCACCTCCGCCTTCCCCGCATCTTGTGGGGTCTCCACCATGCTCCTCGTATCCTCCACGTCCGCCCGTCCTGCAGTGCGGGCGGATGTTGCGGCCTTGCCAGCCTCGACGATCTCCAGGGTCCTCGTGGTCGACCATGGATCTTGTCCGTCACCTCCAGACCGGTCGAGCCTGGTAACGCCCGGGGCAGCCTCGAACTGCTCCTGCTGCTGAGTAGCGTCCCCAGCTTCGGCGCCCTCTTGGGCGCTCGCACCGGCCTTGACGGCGGCCTCCTTCGCCTTAAGTCGCTCCGTCGCCGCCTGGCACCTTGTGACCTAGGCGGCATCGTCCGCTGGCATCCACATCATTAGAGCGGCGCCGGCCTTGAGCGCCTTGGCAGGCATCATGGCCGCCGGCTCTGCCTTGCGCTTGCAGCTGCACAACGAACAAGAACGTGAGTGCGAGAAGCGAAATAAACTTTTGTCAGAAAGATAACGCAAGCCACTTACCCGGACATGGGGATCAGAGGCTTTGCCCCCGGCTTCCTCGAACCACCTGGGGGCTTCTGCGATGGCCCCTCCATCGAGCCTCTGGTCGGCTCAGAACTCCTTGGGGCCTAGGCTGACGACGCCTCTGGGGCCCTTTTCGCCGACGAGGACGTCTGGCCTAGGGTCCTCACGCCCGACGATGGTGGCCCGGTCTCAGGCGTCGACATCGCTAGCCTACCCACCGATGAGGTGCGGGGCGACCGGGCACGCGCGCGCGACGCCGCCAACGTCGTCAGAGGAACCGCAGGCTTGGCATATCCCCTTTCCGAAGGCCCCCTCATGGGCCCTCCCTTCTGCTAGCTCCTCCTCCACTTTGACAGGCGCCAAGGCTGCCCTCGATGCCTGGGTGGTCGACCCCTCGCCGACGGACCCCTGCAGGGAGCGTACGTGAGGGAGGTGCGCAAGGAAAGTCACAGTATCATACCGCGACCCGGCGTCGTCATCATCGCCGTCCTCATCCTCCTCCTCCGAGTCCGTCTCATAGGGAGACTCCTCCTCAGGGAGACCCTCGAGCCATTGCTGGCGATGACGTTTTAGCAACGCCTCGCGCTCGCGGATCTTCCTATTACGCCGCGTCTTTGCGGCGTCTTTTTCCTTCTTCTCCTGGGCCGCGGAGAGGCGTCTCACCTGTCGAGCGGCACGATCCTCCGGGACCAGTGGCGGCGAGTCCTTGACCGCTGACAGATCCTGCGCAGAAAACTCGACGGGTTAAATCTACGAGACCTAGGAGAAAAGGGGAGCTCAACACCGACGAGACAACACTTACCAGGAACTCGAATCCCTGGTTGGGCTGCATCAGGACTTTGTCGATGTCCTCCTGCTTGAAACTGCCCATCACCCATCGAGCGTGCCGCACCACCTCGTCGAGGGGGAGGGTCTCGTGGGACATCCGGCTTCCTTCCAGTGAGACGCCTGGCTTCATCTCGTTCAACAGAAGTCGACGCTGCATCAGTGGGAGGACCCTCCGATGATGGAAAGCCGTGGCCACCATGCCCGCAGTCCGCCCGCGCAGGCGGAGCTTCCTTAACGCGTTGAGGAGCGGCTGTAGTTTCGGCTTGTCTTTCTCGATGACGCCGTACGCCCAGTTCTCCTTCCGGGACATCAAGTCCTGGCCGGAGAAGCTCGGAAGGTAGCCGTCGTCGTTGCGCAGGTAGAACCATCCGTCGTGCCACCCACTGTTCGACGAGATGTGTTGGGCCAGGATGTACAGATCCCCTCGACCCGCCCGCACCTGGATCGTGCAGCTCCCAACATGCACCAACTGGCACACTCCTTTCTCGCCCGCATTCTTGGCAAAGTGCTCCGCCTTGAAGAGGTGGAGCCACAACTTCCAGTGGGGCTCGACCCCCAAGTATCCCTCACAGACAGCCGTAAAAATGGTGGACTGTGAGATGGAGTTCGGGGCGAGATGATGGAGTTCCACCCCGTAATAATGTAGGATGGTCCGCATAAAACGGCTCAGCAGCACCCCAAGCCCCCTCTCGTGGAAAGCAACGAAGCTGACCACGTACCCCTCCGGTGGCGCCGGCTCCCGGTCGCTGGTCGGCGGCACCCTCCACTCCGGCAAATCCCGGCTTATCCTTGGATGCAGGAGACCATCGCGGACGAGCTCCTGTAGTTTCCTCTCTGTCACCAAGGATCGGATCCACGGCTCTGCGGGGAGGACCGAGCTCTTTCCCGCCATGGGTGGAAGGATTGGAGTACTCCGGCGGCAGGGAAGGGGTGGCGGCGGCAGTAGAGTATGGCTGATGGAGGCAAAGGAAGGGGAACGCGGTTGCAGGGGACTAGGAAGGAACAAACGAGACCTTGGCCTCCGTATTTATACCCCGACGGAAGACCAACGGGCGGATCCGACGAAAAGGCAGGTATAGTTTCTGCATTCAATGCCCTTCCCTAACCGCTCCCTCGAAATCCGCACACACAGGCACATGTCAGTAGTTCGCTCGATAACCGCCTGCCACGCCACCCACTACCACGCCGTTTCCGCTTCCTCCCTAAAAAGACGCACCCCAATGGGCGGGAGGGAAGGCTCACAGACGGACACTTCCAGGCGAAGGAACCACGGGCTCCGAGCCCACTTCGAATCTCGAGGGTTCGAAAGCTGGCCCTCGACCGGGGTTCGACAGCTTCCCTCGAGTAACCCGAGTTAGGGATGACTGAGAGCGGGCCCATACAAGGCCAGGGCTCGAGCCGCTTTCTCGAGACGCCCTCAGACATATTCAAGGCTAAAGGAGAGGTCGGTGGTGGAATCCCCTCGGAGGGAGGCATCGAGCCCTCGGATCCCATCGAACGGAGCCGAGATCCACGCAACAACTCTTTGGTACTTTTGGAGAGCGCCTCCGTGGCCACCAGCCGACCCCTACCGAACGGGGCACGAGCTCTCACTTGAATTTCCCGCTAGCAGCTCACTATAGATCGTCAGGACTCACCCATCAGGGGTAGAACGGTGATCATGTCCCTCCTCCTTACCTAAAGGATGCGTGAGGGTCGTACGATTAAAGATGGGCAGGACCACGATCAACCTCACGCATACGAGGCTCGGGGGCATGCCCGCAATAAGCTAGCCTCGACGAAAGAGGACCAAACACGCCACAGGGTCTCGAGCACGGGAGCGTCCCTCAACATAACATACTGAAAGCCCTCGAAGGAGTCACCCACTCCTCTGAGGCCTCAGGGGCTACACCCGGCGGGTGCGCTCGCACACACCCACTGGAAGAGCGACGATGCTACGACTCTAGTTCATAACCCGCTAAGCCTCTGCGAGAGTGTCCACACTCACACAAAGGCTCGGGGGCTACTGTCGGGTACCTAAATTAGGGGTACCCAAAACCAACGATTAAAAGGAGCAAACCCTCGAGGCATCCACGCCCTGAAAACCCCCCTAAAAAATCGGATTAAGGCTCCACCTCCACGGATGGACCGATCCAAGCTGCGTATATGTGGAGACGGGGCACCCTCGACTGAGTTACGACTCGTACGAGGCCCGCTCGATGGGAAGCCTCGACCCCAGAAAAGTTCCAACTCGTACGACCCGGGGTCGAGACGGTCGACCCCTCCTTATCCACCTACTTACTGACAAAAGCATTCAATGCAAACACTTCCACTAACGTGGCTACAACGCCACCAGCATAGGAGCAGCGTCCGCATCTAATCCCACTTTTTACTGCCCATATCGGGATGGGCGGTGAAAAAGCTTCCACTATTCACACCACGTCAAGCACTGTTCTACCATCAACGCCCCCTCGACTCACAAGACGACGCCCACCGCGCCCAGGTTTCTTGGGGCTCGGCCTTATCCGTTCCTCGTCGACCCCCTCAGCTACGTCCCGACACGGCCTCGACCGCCGCCGGTCAACAAAGGAATGACGCCCGCACGTCGGCTACAGGGGATCGCACGCTCGACACAGGACCCAGGACCTTTCACCGTCCTGTCATCAACATCACCACGACACCCCGGGGATGGCCGGCCATTACCAGGGCACGTCACTACAGTGACTTCTACAGCGCCCACCGAACCTTCACCTCTAAGGCACCGCCTTAGGGTTTTAGGGACCCCTCAGCCATCACTCGACCCTATAAAACGGAGGGCAGAGGGTTTTCCAGAGGGAGGACATAGGTTTTTCTCTGCTTCAGCGATCAACATCTCAAGCAACACCCTATTTTACCTTTCTTTTGAGACTTGGGACCGGTTCCCTCTCTCACCGCTTGTAACCCCTACGCAAGCACTTCGGTGCAAGGAAATACAATACTCTCCCCCCGCTGGACGTAGGGCCTTCTTTGCCCGAACCAGGATAAACCCCCGTGTACTCTCCTTGCATCACCATCTGGATTAGAGAACACGTAGCACAAATTCACTATTGGTCTAGGGCCCTCCCGGGTCCTAACGCCGACACCTCTCCTTAGAAACTATAAAAGGGGAGGCAGGGACCCCGATGGGGGGAAGGAGGAACGAACACACACACCCCTCGGTAACACAAAAACGAACACACACACCCCACAAAGACAACCACGCACACACATCACCCTTCAAAAGAGACCTAGAATCCGCTCTCTCTCTCTCTCTCTCTCGAAAGCTTATAACCCCTACTACGAGCACTCCGGTGCAAGGCAACACGACCAGCAGCAGAACCCACTAGACGTAGGGTCGTTCTTGCCCGAACCAGTATACACCCTTGTGTCCGCTTTGCACACCATCCGGGCCTAGACGTGCAGATACAAATTCACTCGTCGCTCTGTTTATACCCCCGGTTCTCTAGACACCGACATGATCCCACTTTGGCAACGATAAGGTAAGGTCCAAAGAAGCGATAGGAAATCTTTTGACTTGCCCGAGTTGCAACTGATGTTTGGACATAGGGTTGGAGCTTCACATATACCCAAGTGCCAATTGCAAATGACCTTTCAGTATGATGCTTGTCAGCCTGCATCTTCATTCGATTATGAGCTCGGGCCAACTGTTGTTGAATGATGGATTGCATCACTGACTTCTGCTGTAACCATTCATCTAGAGATGTCACTGAACATGTTGATGAAGAATCCAGTCCCAGCTGGCGAGGCGACTGACCATACAACACAAAGAATGGTGTTTGCTTCAATGAAGAGTGCCAAGACGTATTGTACCAAAACTCGGCCAAGTGCATATAATCATGCCATTTGTGGGGGACTGCATTAGCGAAACAACGTTAGAAAGTTTCCATACACTGACTTACCAGTTCCGTCTGGCCATCTGACTGGGGGAGATAGGCCGAACTCATCCACAGCTCAACACCAGCAAGGTGGAACAATTCCTGCCATAACTGGCTGGTGAAAATCCTATCTCGATCAGAAACCATCGCCATTGGCAAACCATGTAGCTTGTAAATGTGAAGCATAAAGTGTTTAGCAACCAACAATGCTATGAAAGGGTGTTTCAGGCCAATGAAGTGCCCGTATTTGGAGAACAAATCAACTACCACCATGATACAGTCATAGCCGTGCGACACCAAAAGCCCTTCCACAAAGTCCAATGGAATTACCTGCCATGTTGCAGTTGGTGTAGTCAACGGTTGCAACAGACCCGGGTATTTGACACGCTCCACCTTGGTCTGTTGACAAGTGGGGCAACTGCGTACAAACTGATCAACATATTTCTTGAGACCCGGCCAAGCAAATAATTGTTGCAACCGCTTGATGGTAGTTGGTATTCCTAAATGTCCACTGAGAGGAGAACTGTGGAATGCTTTGATCAATTGCTGCTGCAGTTCAGAGTTGTTACCCACCTAAATCCGTTGCTTGAACCGGATAAGACCATCCTTTAGAGTAAAGGGAGATGACGGTGCTGTTGCAGAGGCTAACTTCACTAACAGGTCTCGAGCGTGTTGGTCAGACTGGTAACCTTGAACTATGTCTGCACACCATTGAGGGGTAGCAACAGATATGGCACAATAGACTCCCTCCATGTGGATACGTCGTGAGAGAGCGTCGGCTGCACTGTTTTTGACACCTTTCTTATAAACGATCCGGTAACTAAGACCCAATAGCTTGGAAAACACCTTCTGTTTCCATACAGTGTTTAGCCGCTGATCATTAAGATGAATGAGTGATTTCCGATCAGTATAAATAATGAACTCAGCTAATTGGAGATAAGACCGCCAATGTTCTATTGCAATGAGTATGGCCAAGTATTCTTTTTCGTAGATGGACAATCCCTACGTCTTGGGTCCAAGAGGCTTGCTGACATAAGCTAGTGGACGACCCTCCTGTAGCAAAAACAACGCCAACACCATGCTGGCATGCATCCATTTCGATTGCCAAAACCGGGGCTGAGCATAGTGCTTGTTGTAGTGCTTCAAAAGCCTTCTGGTGATCATTAGTCCAAACGAATAGCTGATGTTTCTTGAGCAACTGCATCAGCGGCTTGGCCAAAATAGCAAAATGACGCACAAACTTTTGGTAGAAACCCGCCAACCCTAGAAACCCGCGGAGCTCGCGTATGTTGGTGGGGATTGGCCACTGCTGTACCGCTGACACTTTGTCTAGGTCCGTGCTCACCCCCTTTGAGCTCAGAATGTGACCAAGATACCGAATTTCCTGTTGAGCAAAGCGACACTTCTTGAGCTTGACGACCCACTGATCACGGGCCAAAAGTGAGTACCTGATGTAAGTGTTCCAAGTGCTCAGCATATGACGAACTATACACGTCAAAGAAAACCAGTGCACATCGCTGTAGTAACGGTGCCAATGTCGAGTTCATTGCTCCTTGAAACGTGGTCGGGGCTCCCATGGCGCCAAAGGGTACTACACAGAACTCAAAGTGCCCAGTATGGGTTGAGAAAGCTGTTTTATACTCCTCTCCCGGTTGTAACCTGATTTGATGATATCAGGAGTGAAGGTCCAAGATAGAGAACCAAGAAGCAGATCCCAATTCATCCACCAACTATTCAAATACGGGAATCGGGTACACTAATTTCACAGTCATTGCGTTGACGTATCGGTAGTCCACACAGAACCGCTAGGTATCATCCTTTTTGCGGACAAGGAGGACCGGTGACGAGAATGGTGACTTACTTGGCTGAATTAACCTCTGTTCCAGCATGGTATTAACTTGGCGCCCAATCTCATCTTTGAGAGTAGGAGGATAACGGTATGCCCGAATGTTGACTGGTGTTGCCCCGTCCACGAGGGGAATAGCATGATCACACGAACGCTTTGGTGGTAAAGAGGATGGAGGCTGAAAGACCAGAGCAAACTCATTGAGCAAGGCGATTATATCCGGTGGCAACTCAGGAGTATTGACTGCACTGTCAGAATCCTGCACGGGCAGTAGCTGAAAAACCATGTCATGGTCACTGGGAGCAACAAGACCTTGCAAACAAATGGTGTCACCATGGTAAGGTATGGACAACCATTTAGCCTTCCAATGGACTTCCATGGGACTGAATTGCTCAAGCCAATCCATTCCGAGTATCAGGTCATATGAGTCCAAAGGTAACACTCTCAAGTCATGCTAAAATGAATAATTCCCCAAACTAAACTGACGTGCTAGAATAGCAGTAGTGTACTGTAAAATTTGACCATTGGCAATCTTGACTGCAGCTTGCATTGGGACACGCTGCAAATGTGGAAGTTGGTCAGCAACGGAGGTAGCTAAGAAGGAAGCTGAGCGGCCCGAGTCAACAAGGACTATTATATATATGTTGTCAATGGAGCCCAAGAATTGACTAGTGCGACGACCAGTGGAGCCTTGCTGGGCTTCATGAGAGATAGCCAGGAACAATTGCTCGTCAAGTGCTTCAGGAGCCTCAATATCTGCAGATTGTTCTTCAGAGACTGATGATAACTGAAACAAGTCTCAGATTTCTTGCATCGCATGAAGCGAAATAGCAGGCGCACACTTACAGCCACGAACCCACTTCTCTGCACAGAAGTCACATAAGCCCCGAGCTTGGCGAAATTTTTGTAAGGCTGCCATCTTATCGTCAGTTTCTTGGGCAGGAGGTGGCACTGCTGGCTTCTCAGCGACGTTGTGAACTAGAGCTCGCGGTACATGAAAAGCCGTCTGCGCCTGGGCCTTGGTACTTGCTCCACGATCGGAAACGTGGAATTCACACTTCTTGGCATCATCAGCCACCTCTTCCTGCAAGAGAGCAAGCATGTACGCAGTATTGAGATTGGCAAGACGTTGCAAAGTAACAACCGCCCTAATATCAGCTTGGAGACCATCAACAAAGCGAGTTGTGTAATAATGACGATCAGGGTTGGGTTCATAGGCCTTAAGTTGGTCAAAAAGAGTAGCAAAACGCTCCACATAATCTTGCACGGTGGTAAGCTGATGGATGTGAAACATTTGCCGAACCAGCCGATCACGCTGGTCACGGCCAAAGTGATCGTGGAGCTGTTTGCAGAAATCAGGCCAAGAGATGCGATCAGGGTGGGCTAAAGATTCTATCCAACGCGCAGCGGCACCACGGAAATTCATACGCGAAACCTTGACCCGTCTATGTGGAGGAACATCATACATGTCAAAATAGTCCTCAGCTTGCTGAACCCACAATCTAGTGTATTCCCCTTCACATATTGGAAAATTCATTTTAGGCATACGACCATTATCAGGCTGATGGTTGTCAGGGTGATGGTTCTAGGATTGATTCTCATAAGCTACACCATGATACAAGGAGAGATCGGGTGGGGAATCTGAATGCGTACCATTGGCCAGGCCATGGAGCTGGGGAAGCTTTTCCCCAACTGCATCAACCCGTGGCATCGTTTCGACGTGGTGCCCGCTGGGCCGAGCAGCCGTTGTACCCACAGAAGGACGCGCGGCGGTCTGCTCCGAGGAAGGTGGAACATGGGAGATCACGCCTATCAACGCCGTAGCGTTAGTCGAGGAGCGATTGATCCCAATACTTGGTGAGTTTGTCCACCTTCAGCTTGAAATCATGGACGGTGCTTTCGGACTCTTGACGCCAGCTCTGCAACTCACTCGCCGCCTTGGTGACGGGAGCGACGAGGGCCTCCTGGCGCTGCTCGGAGTCGGAGATGAGGGAGATCTGACACATCTCCAAATCGGTGATGCAGCGCTCCCAGTTGAGGTCCGAATCGGCGAATCGCTTGCCGAAGGTGTCGTCGACCTCGGCGATGCGCTTTGAGATGGTGTCATCGACGGCGGCGAATCGCAGCTCGAGCTTGTTGTGGCTGTCGGTGAAGCGGTCGTCGAGCTTGCGGTCAGACTCCTTGAACCGCTTCTCGATCTGGGTCTTCTGCTCGGCGAAGAGCCGATTCATCTCGTCGAGGAGGAGTTTCAAGTCCGGGTTCATGGCGCCACAGCTGCGAGCGAAACACGTGTAGTACGGGTGCGGCGGTGGTGGCGGCGGCAGCGGTGGAGGAGTACGCTCTAGCGCGCAGCTGCGTGATTCGAAGCGCTAGCGTGCCTAGGAATTACGGAACTCAGATCCGACGTCGATCGAATCGAGTTCAACAACCTGAGGATGTTGCCGGCGCTCAACGAATCGAAGATTGGGAAAGGGATCAGAGGACAGCGAAGGAAGGGAGGATCAAAGACAACTAATACCAAATGTTAACATCAGTGATCGGAGAAGGAATAGGGTAGAAGATAGGACGAATTTGGGGATCAAATTCAGAGGATTTAAGAACAGAGGAGTGCTTATTACATAACAAGGTTCGAATTCTAGATAATGTCTCTCCTCCCCATCGTTTTACTCATATACTACTCCTTCATGGCTCTCTTGCCAGCCACTCAGTCTTCACGCCCAAGCTGGGCCTTGCACGTGCGTGTTGGGCCGGCGTGCCCTTGTACTCCTTCTTGGCCCAGCTTCCATGCCATTGCCGTGTGCGTCGACAGAGTCAGCGCCGGCTTCTTCAGGTGCGTCTCCCAGGTTGCTAACACAGACATACAAGCATGGCTCTATCATAGGGCATTGACATATATCGGATTATTCCACTCAACTACTAGTCCACCGCCCCTCGACATGTTCTGTTCTGCTCATTTTCTGGTGCTCGATGGGGAATATGTGGCCTTACTCAGCACCTCCTATTGACGCGACTGACAGATGTCCCTTCAACAAAGATGCCACTGAAATCTTTATCTCCAAACAGCTAGTGATTCCACTAGCTCTGATGTTAACCAGTCTGCAGTCTGCATCAGAGATAAATATTTGCAGAAGTTCCAAGTCTCATAATTCACACCCCACAGAAGTCCATCCTTTGACATGGCTGAAGTTCGGAACTGCAATTTGCAAGAGTTATACAATGAGAGCTGTTGAAGCTGATACTGCGTTGTCATCATCAAGGGATCGTCGACCTTTATGAATACCGAGGCTGGATAATTTGGATGCCTGCACAACAAAATTACTTCCTGCTGTCTGGAGAACTTGATGTTTCTGACAGCAAGCAGAAACTAATTAAAGTCAATTTGCTTGTCCAAAATGATAACTAAATAATGCAACTGGAGGGAGTAGTTTCGAACGTTCCTTCTAAAAAACAAGTAGTTTCGAACGTGAAATGGACGTGATAAATGCCATCTAGCATCCTATAGCATCAGTTAAAGTTAACCACATATGACATATCGAAGAGGTAAGACTAAGCGTGAACCTGTCTCTTTCTCTCAAGGAAAATAAAAACTTGACCGTGAAGATGGAACCCAATAACAAGGCAAAGCTGAAAGGGTTACAGGTGCAACAAATCTGCGTGATAAATGAGAGGGTGGTAAATAGCCTACGTGTTAAATACTGCTTTCATATAAGGTAAACGTTTCTCTTTTCAAACTTTGTCAGAAAGTGGATGGCCTTACCAGCAGAGCTTCTGTTTTCTCTAACTCTTATAAGAAGGGAATATTAAGTGCACCCATAAAATCAAACTCGATAAGAATTTGAAACAGTTCCTCCAAGCAGCAACCTGATGGAAGCATAAGGAGTAGTACACCTAACATCATGACTTTTAACAGAAGCAGGTCATTTTTCTTTAAAATTAGTAATATCAGTTCAGTTTTCATCTGCAGAGAACTTTAATCCTACTTCGCTAAAATCTGCAATAATAGATTTTGTCACTCGTGGCATGATTGGCAAAGCTCATTTGCCACCACAGATTTAATAATGCTTACTACCTACAGATACCTATTCAACTAATAATGGGAAAGGATCAAACTGAAATCTATTATCCTACTAAATGGTTACTGCAGATTAAATTATAGTTCTCTCTGATATCTGAAGAAACTTTCCATGTAAGTATTTCACTAGGAATGATATGGCATTTGACTGTACAATTTTTTGCAGTTGATCAGATGCTCAGTAACATGAATTTAAAAATGTATGATTGTAGAGCCAGTCAGCATCCAGAAACCGAATGACTAGAGAAATCCAACAAAATTCAGAATTGGATCACTGATAAGAAAATTGTACTACCTTGTCCGTTTTCGCTTTACGTACACATTTTACCTCCTAGGAGGTAATACCTCAAAGTCAAAGGAATCTCAGCCATTGATTTTCTAGATTTTTTGAATTAATATATTAATTAATCTAAGAAAAAAAAGGAAACATTGTTAAATCACCTCATCAAGGAGACAAGCAACGGCACACAGTCCTTCCTTTTCTGTGGGCATTGTTCCCTTTGCCCTTTTGTATGAAAAATAGATTATTCAGTTACAAAATAAGATACATGTATGAAAGAAATCAATAACCAACATATATATTAATTAATTTATCCGTGAACTTTAGCGATCTAAAAAATATGTTACAAAATACAAACTCGATTAAAACTATATTACATAATCGAGTAGCTTTTTAATAAACTATATATAGCTGTTACGTGCACATATACTTTGGACATGTACGTTGGGCACTTGTGCACATAAATTTGTTGGGTTCAGGTACTCACACGTTCGCCTCAATGGACACGTTCATAATCTTGCACAATATTGCACGTTCATTACCAACTAGTACAAGACTGTGCATGATTTTGCATGCAAGATTGTGCATGATCTTGCATGACCGGGATATCTATCGAATCACACATGCATCAATCAAACCTAGACAAAATTTTTTATATCTAAAATATTCCTTATTTAGCTTTTTTTATAAAATGAAAAATTCAATAAATATATTACCTCCTAGGAGGCAATGGATGATCGTAACCGTCCGATTGAAACGAATGAGCGGCTCACAGTCATTTGGGTGTACCATGGTAAAGCCCATCACATATACATTAGCAATTTAGCATATCCATTCACAAGAGCCTTAAGCATGGACAGCAGGACAGGTGATCTCCCATCCACCCAATGATCCCTTTGCGGCTTTGCGTGTACCAACACCGCTGATGAGAATGGTTGGACGCAGTTAATACAAGCGCATTGTCTCTGAACAAGTAAAAATCTACAGATAATTAGCTTTTTTTTAAAAATGTACGGACAATCTATGGAACACAAACTGCACTCCATATCGCTATATGATCTGATTACCTCATCAGAGCGCCGTCGCGGTTGCCGGCACTGGTGGTTGGTGGAGATGACGGTGGAAAGATCTCACTGTAACACCTCAAGTACCACGCAACCCTAGGACGCTACCACACAACACTATAAAGTTGCCAAACTTGTAGTTTTCAGCAACCTCTACGTAAAAGACAAACGCGAGCGGAAGAAAAATAACATGTAAAAAACAAATCTACGTGGTACTCTAGTATCAAATGATACAACGGAGAGAGATATGTAGCATTTTTATTTCTAACTACAAAGGATAAAATCAATTATCTTTATCACTACATGATTCTGCGATTATTGTGTGGCGATACAAGTATGCAAGACGTGCCACTAGTCCCATCTCCGTCATGCCAGCATTCATCATTAATCACCTAGAAGAGAATAAAGGGGTGAGATAAACTCAGCAAGCAACAACTATGAATATACACATATCTTACATACGTTGATTAACAAGTTTTAAACCAAAAAGGATCCATGTTAGGGGATGACGAATAATTAAAGTACTCAACTTTCTTATGTCAACCATTAACCAACCACTCAGAGGATCAATAATCTGCAATTCCATATTCTAGATATGGCATGAAATGTATATATGCCATGATGCAACTCCATTTGAGAGTATAATGTTGGACGATGCAAACCTATCATGCAACTCCATGTACCGGTACTAGTCACTGCACGCTGCCAGTGACCAGCCATTAACTCTATATGAAATGCATATATATGCATATGAATGATTATGTATACATAACTCCATAGCGCAACAATTATAATATAATAATATGCAACTGCCATCTCACATCGACAAGCGACATCGACATGATAAATAAATCCATAAACAATGTATACATAAGTATAAATGAAGGAAAAGCATATATTAGTCTTGCTATATTTTATTCAAAAAGAATGCAAGACATGAATATAAGCATAGCATTAGCCACACCCCTACGTTACTTGCCTTTTCGCCAAAGAAAGTGAAAGGACCTAATTGGCCTAGAGGGGGGTGAATAGTCCTTTTTGCAAAACCTGAAACTCACAAACTCGAATTTGCGGAAGTTAAATACCAGGCCGGAAGTTCCGGTGGTCTGGATCGGAAGTTCCGGTCAGGGAGACCAGAACTTCTGGTGCCCTAAAAGAGCTACGAAATCAGAGTGAATCGAGTTGGGATTTCAGATCAAAGTGTTACCACACCCTCCTAGAGGTTGTTGATGATTATGTTAAACTCCTTAAGGCTTGGCACCACACCAAACCGTAGATCGGGACCTCCCACCTAAGAAGTTGGGGGTAGAGAGGAAGAACAACAAGAACACAAGAACAAATGATAGTCGATGCTACCGCCACAGCAAGATAAGCTATTTTTACCGAGGTTCGGCAATCCCCACGAAGGAGTTCCTACTTCCTCGTTGTTGAGGTGACCACGAAGGTCTCCTCCCTCAAGCAACCACAAAGGCTAGCTTGAGATTTTCACTAAGGATCAAAGGGTGATACAAACACTTCGGGGTGCCCTCGCAAATGAATCAACACGGGCAACCACGAAGAACACCTAGTCGGCTAGGGTTCCAAGAACCCAAGAGTAACAAACACAAACAAAGCCGGCAAAATGAGGAATCTAAGTGCTCAATTCGAAGATCGATGCTCCCGCTCTCAAATCTCACGTCCCTAGCTCAAACAATCAAAGATTGAAGCTTGGAGGCAAGGAGGAGAGAGAGTGGGCGAGTCATAGCTTAGAGAGAGTTGGGAGAGCAGAAATGAATATGCAAAGCTCGGGCAACCGTTAGAAACGAGGTGAGAAGCTTATATACTTGGGCTCAGATGAGCCACCGAAAGTTCTGGTGGAAGCCACCGGAACTTCCGGTCAAACGAGATCAGACCGTTGGGCTTGTCAGTCAACTCGGGTCCACCGGAACTTTCGGTGCCAGGACCGAAACTTTCGGTCTGTACTGGAACCTCCGGACGGAACCCGGAACAATTCTCTCGCACGCGCACGCATGCGCAAACTGCACCAACCGGAACTTCCGGTGCCTGACCGGAACTTCCGGTCCTTACCGGAACTTTCGGACGGAGGCCGGAACAAAATACTCGCACACGCACGCGCGTGGGCGCCAGCGACCGGAACTTCCGGTCCAGCTCACCGGAACTTTCGGTGCACGTCTCTCCAGCCTACTGAGCTTCGACAAGAGCACTTTTTATCCTCATTTTGCCAACTAGATTTGTATCCCTCTTGATAGTGCGGCGTTTCCTATGACTCAAATCAAACTAAAAGGTGTTGAAGCCCTTGAGTCGAAGCGCCTTTTGTCCATCAAAATTTAGGGTGCTATAATTTACCAAATATTCTTTTTCAATTCCATCAATGGACTAACACCTGTAGATTACACTTGATAAATATGTTAGTCCCTAATTTGATTGTCATTAATTATCCAAAACCCACATCGGGGGCGAATACACTTACAAACTCCCCCTTTTTGGTAATTGATGACAACCAATTTAGGCTTACAATAGATAGAAAGAATTAAAGCTTTTGAATTCCAAAATTCAAGTTGAGCTCCCCCTAATGTATGCATAGGATTTGGAATTTCAAATCTTGATTCAAATCAAGATTGCATACATTAAGAATAAGCTCCCCCTAAATTTTGCAATCCGTGGGGTGCCTAAGTGTGTGTGAAACAATAAAACCGTGATGCATATGACAGGTTATATCACAAGAATAAATCAAGAGAACTTGAATGGTTATGCAAGAAAGAAAAGGACTTAAACTCATCATAACCATTATAAATAAACAACCATCATAAGCATCAACACAAAAGGCTAAACAAGCTAAGATAGACATTAAGCATAAATGTTTTATCCTACACTCAACCATCACACACACAAAGTTCAAGTTTACCACATGGTTCACCACACGAGATAAAGTTATTACATAACGAAATTTTTAACTACCCCTATTACATCAAGATAAAAGCCTAACACTCCCACTTTGGCATCAAATGCCAAAAAGGGTAGGCTCCGAGAGGCTCCAAGGGGCAAAGGCAGCGAGGGATCTACTCATCATCATCGTCGTCAGTAGCATAGTCCACCAGATTGTTCTTGCCAAGAGGATCTGCTGAAGTGGACTGCCCATACTGAGGGGCAAAAGCTGGAGAACGGGAGATAGAAAGCCGAGTAATACCATCTGCACCACTAAAGAGGTCCTGATAAGCAAAGCCCGCCTCAGTGTCCTCCACATTGTAGCCCTCAGGAATACCAGCACCATAGGTGGGATCAAAGGCACTAGGCTGCTGAAAGCCCTGCTGCTGCCCAAACTCCTGATAATCCTCAGTGTCATGCTGCTCCTCATCATCAAGCTGTTGTCCATAGTTGTTGTCATATTCCACATAAGGATCTACAAAGGGGCAAAGAGGAGAAGCTAGAGGAAGACCGACCTTCTCCTCCAAACGCCGCATGCGCTTGTCCTGCTTGGCCTGGCAATAGCAGAAGTAAGACATGAACCTCTGAAGCGCATGGCGAGTAGCATCCATGGGACCACGACCATGACCACGCCCACGCCCACGCCCACGCCCTCCAGAGGCTCCAGCTGAAGGGTCCACAGGAGGTGCATCCTCCTCCTCCTCTGCTGCTGCAGCATCCTCATCATCCTGTCCTGCACCACTGTCACTAGCCTCAGTAGCCTTCCCTTTCCCTTTGTTTGATTGAGCCTTCAGACGCCTGACATTCCAATCCGGATGCTTCATGTCACAAGGAAAGTCAAAACCAGTGACTTGCTCAATGATGTACATGAGGTAAGGAGCATAAGGGAAAGACTGATTTGAAGTCAAAGACACCTCTTCAATGTGACGCCACAGAAGATCTGTTACACTGAACCTCTTGTCAAGTCCAAAGCAAACTATGATCCTAGGAGCATGGTTCTGAATGGAAGTGGAGTCGCCAACCTTGGGATCAATAGTAGCACGGAGCAAATTGTTGAGCACATAGAAATAGGGCTTCAGACCAACTGTCTTCCCATTAGCCATCGTCGGATTAACATACATACCGGCTTCAATGAAATCAGTCCTGCCAACACCATTGAGATAGTGATCATACAACCTAGGAGCCTCACGGTCATGGTGATCAAACCCAAGAAGCCTAGAGAACTGTCGGTAGTCACAACGGTAGTGAAGGCCGTTTGTCATCCAGTGAAGTACCTTGTGCTGTAGATCTATGTAAACTGACATCCAAAACTGGCAGATGATCTTTGTGTTCCAATTATGCTTGAAGGTCATGAGTGGCAAGATGCGCCACTCCTCTAGCTTGGCAATCAATGCATCAACCTCTGGATGATGGTGTCCTTGTAGTGAGCTCAAGGTTGGTGCTTTGTGGTTGATGATGGGTGTAGTTAGACCATGGATGCCATCCTTCATGCAGACAGACTCATAGTAGTCCTTGTGGAATTAGGACCAAAAGCGATCCTCCACAGCTTCAAACTTTGACCATTCAAAGGGATTTTCCTCCCGCATACGCTTGATATCTGAGGATTGCACCTTGTAGTTGATGGACTTCCTTGGAACACAATGAGCAGGCTCACGAGGGCGATGAATGCGAGGAGCACGTTCTGGAAACCGCTGGAGAACGCGGCTCATAGTAGCAGCCCCAATGCGCACCGGAGAGTGGCGAACAACTCCCAGATCAATAGCACGCCCCTCCACATCAATCACACTAGGAGCCACTGCATCATGAACCCAATCACAGTTAGGATTGGCACAAATCATACTGCAATACAAACATGGCAAGGAAGGGCTCAGACATGACACATATGGAATGTGGCAAATGGACGGACAAGCGGAGCTACGGACACGTGCTGTCCACTGCCCACCGGAAGTTCCGGTGCTGGGGACCGGAAGTTCCAGTCCAAGGCAGTGCACGGCACGTGGTCGGGTCCCGACGAATCCATTCATAGAACTCGCGCAAAAGGCATCCATACATCATGTATTGACTAAATAAAGCTAGCACGTGCGAGGAATCGACCCAAAACAAAGTACATTGGGAGATCGGGCGCGAAATCCTGGTACCTTGTTCCTCGAAGAGTGGGGGCGTCCACCAACACCACCAAGACGATCTCCAACGCTTGGGTAAGCTCCCCCTCAAAGGGATTTGAAAATGGATGGAGGAGGAGGGAGATCGGCGGTGGGAAAGGTGAGGGCGCCGCCGCCGATGTCGGTTTGGGCAGGAGATGGGTCGGGGTGAAGAAGGATGGAAAATTTTTATTTTTACCACGCGGCCCGCTTATATACCGCCGTCAAAATGGCTGACCGGAAGTTCCGGTGAGGGTTACCAGAAGTTTCGGTCGGTCAGGTCAGATTTGCGCAGAGAATATGAACAGCCGGAAGTTCCGGGACACAACCGGAAGTTCCGATAGGCCAAAATCCAGCGAGAAGCAGTCCTAGAAGTGGTGAACAATATGATATACTGAAACCAACTCAAATATGTCCAGATTTCATGAAATCAGTACATAACGATGGACACATTGGAGCTGAGAAAAATAGGTTTTGAAAGTTTCACACAACTTTTCACAAGATTTTTATCCAATTCTAAATCATACAAGTGTGCACAAGATGTCAAGCCACGTTATGAGAATCAACGATATTTAGCTCACGCCTCAAAGCACAAAATCTTGACTCATCTAGAGGCTTTGTGAAGATATCGGCTAGCTAAAATTCGGTTCTCACATGTTGCACATCGATATCTCCTTTGGCTTGGTGGTCTCTCAAGAAGTGATGACGAATGTCTATGTGCTTTGTTCTTGAGTGGTTTACAAGATTGTCAGCTAGCTTGAGTGCTCCCTCATTGTCACACAAGAGAGGAATCTTACTTTGCTCACAACCAAAGTCTCTCAAGGTTTGCTTCATCCAAAGCAGTTGGGCACAGAAAGCGTCGGCCGCCACATACTCGGCCTTAGCGGTGGATAAGGCAATAGAGTTTTGCTTCGTAGAACTCCATGACACCAAAGACCTACCAAAAAATTGGCATATCCCAGATGTACTCTTTCGCTCTACCCTGCAACCAGCATAATCCGAATCGGAATAACCAAGTAGAGTGAAAGTGGAGCCCTTAGGATACCACAAGCCAAGATTAGGAGTGAGCACAAGATACCAAAAAATTCTCTTAACGGCCATGAGATGACATTCTTTCGGATTGGCTTGAAATCTTGCACACATGCACACGCTAAGCATAATATCAGGCCTAGATGCACAAAGGTAAAGCAAGGATCCAATCATGGAGCGATATACCTTTTGATCTACGGCCTTGCCGTCTCTATCAAGGTCAAGATGTCCGGTTGTAGGCATTGGGGTCTTAATGGGCTTGGCCTTGTCCATGTCAAACTTCTTTAGCATGTCGGTGGTGTACTTGGTTTGACTTATCAACGTGCCATTCTTGAGTTGCTTAATTTGAAATCTAAGAAAGTATGTCAACTCCCCCATCATGGACATCTCAAACCTTTTTGTCTTGATCCTACTAAATTGCTCACAAAAAGCCGCATTAGTACTACCAAGTATAATGTCATCGACATATATTTGGCAAATAAAGATATCATTATTGACTTTGCGAGTAAATAAAGTAGGATCGGCTTTCCCAATCTCAAAACCTTGTTTGAGTAGGAAGTCCTTGAGACAATCATACCAAGCTCTAGGGGCTTGCTTAAGCCCATAGAGCGCTTTGTCAAGCTTGTAGACGTGGTCGGGATGATGTGGATCTTCAAAACCCGGTGGTTGCTCCACATACACGGTTTCAGAGAGGGGGCCGTTGAGGAATGCACTTTTCACATCCATTTGAAACAACTTGAAATCATGGTGAGCAGCAAAGGCAAGTAATATGCGAATAGATTCAAGCCTAGCTACAGGTGCATAGGTCTCCCCAAAATCCAAACCTTCGATTTGAGTGAAACCTTTGGCTACCAACCGTGCCTTTTTCCTTGTGGCCACGCCATACTCATCTTCTTTGTTGCGGAAGACCCACTTGGTACCTATCACATTTTGCTTGGGCCTTTCCACCAAGGACCAGACTTCATTCCTAGTGAAGTTGTTCAACACCTCTTGCATAGCCATCACCCAATCCGGGTCCTTCAAAGCATCCTCCACCTTTTCTAGCAATTTGGAAGAGACAAAAGAGTAATGCTCACAAAAAACTACTAAACAAGAGCGTGTTGTTACCCCTCTTTGTATGTCTCCCAATATGCTATCAACGGGATGGTCCCATTGAATGGATTGATGAACTCTTGGGTGAGGAATGGTTGATCTTGTTTGGATTGGACCATCATCTTCATCTTCATTGTCTTGATTGATTGGAGGATCAAGATCTTGATTGTCTTGATCACCACCTTGGTTGTGTCCTTGTGCTTGTGGTGGATCTTGACTAGCTTGTTCTCTTGAGTCAGTCCCCCTTCTTGAGGTGGAAGCATCACTATGGGCATCGGTTGACCCATGATGCATGTTTAGATCATGAGGAATTTGCACATGCACATCATTATCTTCATCTTCAACGGGTCTCACTTCACCGGTGGCAAGCTTCTTGATCACTTGATGAGATGGTTCTTCTTTACCTAAAATTTCAGCATTGACTTGCTCCTTTTGAGAGTCGTCGCTTTCATCAAATGTCACGTCTACCGCTATTTTAATTTGGCCGGTGGCCTCATTGAAAACACGGTAGCCATGTTCATTAGTAGCATAACCAAGTAAGAACCCTTCATCAACCTTTGGTGCAAACTTAGAGCTTTTGGATTTCTTATTAAGTATGAAACACTTGCATCCAAAAACTCTAAAGTAATCCACCTTATGCTTTTTATCGATTAGAAGCTCGTAGGCGGTCTTGTTCCTTATCTTATGGAGGTACAAGCGGTTGATGGCATGACATGCCGTGTTGACCGCTTCCGCCCAATAATCTTTCTCCAAAATCTTGTACTCATCCAACATTGCTCTTGCGGCTTCAATGAGCGTTCGGTTCTTCCTCTCCACAACACCATTTTATTGTAGAGTGTATGGAACCGAAAACTCATGCTTGATGCCTTCTTCATCAAGGAATGCTTCAATGTTGGTGTTCCTAAACTCCGTCCCATTGTCACTTCTCACTTTCTTGACTTTCACTTCAAACTCATTTTGAGCTCTCTTTGCAAACTTCTTGAAGATCCCTTGGGTTTTGCTTTTATCTTTCAAAAAGAACACCCAAGTGAAGCGAGAAAAATCATCAACAATTACAAAACCATATTTGTTACCTCCAATGCTTATATAAGCATTGGGTCCGAATAGATCCATGTGAAGTAACTCAAGTGGCCTTGTTGTAGTGACAATGTTCTTGGCGGGATGCTTGGCTCCAACTTGCTTACCCGCTTGACATGCACTGCAAATTCTATCTTTCTCAAAAGAAACATTTGTTAGTCCAAGGATGTGTTCGCCTCTTTGAAGATCGGTCAAGTTCCTCATGCCAACATGAGCTAGTCGGCGATGCCATAACTACCCTATGCTAGATTTTGCCACAAAACAAGTTTCAAACCCCACTCTATTAGATGAAAAATCAACCGAATAGAGCTTGCCCTTCAATTCACCCGTAAAGACAATAGAGGAATCCGATCTTTTAGAGACTTCCACACCTTTATCCGTAAAGAGACAATTGTAGCCCTTCTCACAAAGTTGTGAGATGGACAACAAATTGTATCCCAACGAATCCACAAGTAATACATTTGAAATTGAATTATCATTTGAGATAGCAATTTTACCCAAACCAAGGATATTTCCTTTACTATTGTCACCAAAGACAATCCTTTCACATGCAACTTGATTTGGTTGAAAGGAGGTGAACATGTTCTTCTCTCTGGTCATATGATTGGTGCATCCACTATCAAGCACCCATTTCGGTCCGCTGGAGGAATATTCCTACAAAACAAGATTAAGCTTTTGGTTTAGGTCCCGAGATGGAACCTAGGGGGCTAGAAACATAAGACTTGGGCACCCAAACACTCCTCAAGATTTGTCTCTTCTTGAGGGCGCCCACATACTTCACAACAATCTTGCCATCCTTGTCCCAACAACACATGTAATCACAAATGTGATTGCGTGAAATAGGCACTTGTTATTTGGACACCTCCACTTGCTTCTTCTTGTTGTTCTTGTTGTTGACAAGTGGAGTTGTAGGTGTAGCAACATTGTTCACCTTGTTGATAAGGTCAACAAGCGGCAGACTCTTGTTGAACTTCACACAAGCCACCCCATTAATTATTTTTCTTCCATTGGCTTTCCCATCATACCTATTGTAACCAATGCCATCCTTAATCATGGGGTGCCTTGATGCCTTAAACACATTTGCCGATTGCTTATCCTTACACTTGCAACCAATCTTGACAATTGTGTTCAACCTTTGGATCTCCTTATCCTTCTTGGCTATCTCATCAAGGTTAGTAGCACAAGCATGTATATCAACATTAGAGCATCTTTCACAACCTTTACTAGTTATAGCTTTGGCATCCTTGGAAATGGTAGAAGTGCTAGTCCAAAGTTTGTCATAGTTTAGTTCAAGCTCATGATATTTATTTGTCAAGCTTGTAAGGCTTTCTTGAGCCAAACTATGATCATTCTTTAGACTTGCCAAAGAGTCATTGAGTGAAGAATGTTCCTTAGCCAAGCGCTCATTAGCATCCTTGGCTAAAGACAATTCTACACTCAACTTCTCAACCTTCTCCTTCTCCTTAGAGAGACATGCCTCAAGTCCTTGGGTTTTCTCCCTTTCCTCTAGGAGCAATTCCCCTTGCGACTCAATGCATGACTCAAGCTTATCTTTGGCCTATATTAGCTTCAAGATTTTAGTTGCAGTGGCCTTACCATATCTTTTGATGAGATTAGAAGCATAGTTTTCATTATTTTCATCATCACTATCACATTCACTAGTGGTATGTGTAGGAGGACTAAGTTGTACCTTATCTCCTAATGCCATAAGACAAGTAGGAGCATCATAGTCATCGTCGGAGAGGTTGGCGAAGAGTCTAGGTGATGAAGAAGTGTTGGTGAAGAGAGATGTTGATGAAGCATTATCGGTGAAGTCCTTTGTTGAGGAAGAAGTTTTTTGTATAGCAATTGCGGCCACACTCTTCTTCTCATTATCATTGTCATCATCACTATCACTATCCGATTGCCATTCTTGAACTAGATGTGTTTCACCTCTCTTCTTGTCCTTGTACTTCTTGTTACCTTGCTTGTTATATATTGACTTCTTCCCCTTGTTAGGACAATCAGCCGCAAGATGGCCGGTGTCATCACACTCATATCAAAACCTCTTCTTGTATGGCTTGTTTCCTCCATATCTCATCATCTTTTCTTTCTTCATTCTCAAATACTTCTCATAATTTCTCACTAGAAAAGCTTGCTCTTCGTCAAGGTCATTATCATCATTATCATGCCTATGCTCACAACTCCCTTTGTGGCAATGACTTGACTCGCTTCCATGTGATGTCGTGAGGGCAATGCTCTTCTTTAGCATACTTGCTTCCTTGGCTTCATAATCAAGTACCTCATGATGCATCAACTTGGCTAGCATCTCTTGTGATGTCATTGTGGTGTAGTTGTCTCTCTCCATTATGACTGAAGCAAGCATGTTGTTCTTTTGTCTATACACTCAACATATCTTCCTTGCGGTGGAGTTGTCATCCCATCTTGTGTCCCCAAGTGCTCTAATTTTGTTGATCAAGGTCATGAACCTATCAAATATTGCTTGAGTAGTTTCTCCTTCAATCATGGTAAAGTTCTCAATCTTTCCTTGCAAGAGCTCAATGTTTCCAATTCTTACACTCTTGTCTCCTTCAAATGACACCTTCAAAGTATCCCAAATTTGCTTTGCATTGACCATTCCATTAACCTTATTGTTGTCTGAGGCATTGCAAAATCAAGGTAGCCGCCATTGCATTGAGATGAAAGTCTCTCTCATCTTCGGGTGACCACTCACTAGGATTTTGAGGTGGCGGATTGACTCCAACATCCACTACTTCCCAACATCTTGCGGCTATAAGATGCAACTTCATCCTATGAGCCCAATCGGTGTACCTTATACCATCAAATAGAGGTGGCTTTCCGGGGTTGATCATCGGCAAGGTAGGATTGTAGTTCTTGCTTGATCCACCATTATCAAAACTGGTTCTATTGTAACTCTTTGGTGTCTTGCTTGCATCACCACCATCACTTGATGATTCTTGACTTTTCTTGTCTAGAAGTTGTTGCATCTTGTCTAGTTGCTCATGCATCTTGGTTATTTGCTCTTGTTGCTGCAGCTGCAGGGATGCGGTGATTTGAGCTACGATTTGATCAACAATTTGCTTTTGTGTTTCCGGATCCATTTTGGCCAATGTTACTCCTCACACGGTGAAGCGTTAATCCGAGGAACCTCGCTTTGATACCAATTGAAAGGACCTAATTGGCCTAGAGGGGGGGTGAATAGGCCTTTTTACAAAACCTGAAACTCACAAACTTGAATTTGCGGAAGTTAAATACCAGGCCGAAAGTTCGGGTGGTCTGGATCGGAAGTTCCGGTCAGGGGGACCAGAACTTCTGGTGCCCTAAAAGAGCTACGAAATCAGAGTGAATCGAGTTGGGATTTTAGATCCAAGTGTTACCACACCCTCGTAGAGGTTGTTGATGATTATGTTAAACTCCTCAAGGCTTGGCACCACACCAAACCGTAGATCGGGACCTCCCACCTAAGAAGTTGGGGGTAGAGAGGAAGAACAACAAGAACACAAGAACAAAGGGTAGTCGATGCTACCGCCACAGCAAGACAAACTATTTTACCGAGGTTCGGCAATCCCCACGAAGGAGTTCCTACTTCCTCGTTGTTGAGGTGACCACGAAGGTCCGACCACGAAGGTCTCCTCCCTCAAGCAACAACGAAGGCTAGCTTGAGATTTCCACTAAGCATCAAAGGGTGATACAAACACTTCGGGGTACCCTCATAAATGAATCAACACGGGCAACCACGAAGAACGCCTAGCCGGCTAGGGTTCTAAGAACCCAAGAGTAACAAACACAAACAAAGCCGATAAAACGAGGAATCCAAGTGCTCAATTCGAAGATCGATGCTCCCGCTCTCAAATCTCACGTCCCTAGCTCAAACAATCGAAGATTGAGGCTTGGAGGCAAGGGGGAGAGCGAGTGGGTGAGTCACAGCTTAGAGAGAGTTGGGAGAGCAGAAATGAATATGCAAAGCTCGGGCAACCGTTAGAAACGAGGTGAGAAGCTTATATACTCAGGCTCAGATGAGCCACCGGAAGTTCTGGTGGAAGCCACCGGAACTTCTGGTCAAACAAGATCAGACCGTTGGGCTTGTCAGTCAACTCGGGTCCACCGAAACTTCCGGTGCCAGGACCGAAACTTCTGGTCTGTACCGGAACCTCCAGACGGAACCCGGAACAATTCTCTCGCACGTGCATGCGCGTGCAAACTGCACCAACCAGAACTTCTGGTCCTTACCGGAACTTCCGAACAGAGGCCAGAACAAAATACTCGCACGCGCACATGCGCGGGCGCCAGCGACCGGAACTTCCGGTCCAGCTCACCGGAACTTCCGGTGCATGTCTTTCCAGCCTACTGAGCTTCGACAAGAGCACTTTTTATCCTTATTTTGCCAACTAGATTTGTATCCCTCTTGATAGTGCGGTGTTTCCTACAACTCAAATCAAACTAAAAGGTGTTGAAGCCCGTGTGTCGTTGTTTAGACCCGAGAGGGCGCTAAGCCGACGAGTGAATGTGTGCTGCGTGCTCCCTACTCTGGATGGTGATGCAAATAGAATACACAGGGGGTTTATCCTGGTTCGGGCAAAGAAGGCCCTACGTCCAGCGGGGAGGGAGAGTATTGTATTTCCTTGCACCGAAATGCTTGCGTAGGGGTTACAAGCTGCGAGAGAGGGAGCTGGTTTCAAGTCTCAGAAAAGGAAAATGAAGGATTATGTCGAGATGTTGATCTTTAGGTTGTCTATCTCTTTTTTTCGTTCGTTGTCCCTTGGAGGGCTCCTTGCCCTCCCCTTTTATAGACTCAAGAGGAGGGTCTAGGTTTACAACAAACCCTAGGGGGGTGCCTTGGAGGAGAAGGCGGGACGGGCACTGTAGGTGTTGCTGTGGCGACGTGCCCCGGTGCATGCAGGCCATCCCTGGGGCGTCGTGGTGATGTTGATGATGGGACGGTGAAACATCCTGGGTGCTGTAGAGGATGTGCGATTCCCTGTGGTCGACGTACGGGTTGTGGTCCCTTTATTCGACCGATGGCGGTCGAGGCCGGGTCGGGACATTGCTGAGGGGGATCAATGAACGGATAAGGCCGAGCCCCAGAAATCCCGGGGCATGATGGTCGGACAGTGCTAGTCATGGCGCGAATAGTGGTTGCTTTTCATTGCCCATCCCGGGATGGACAGTAAAAAATAGGATCAGACGCGGGTGCTGCCCTCATGCCTATGGCGCTGTAGCCACGTTGGTGGGAGTGGTGACATTAAATGCTTTTGTCAGTGAGTAGGTGACTGAGAAAGGGGGTCGACTTGCTCGACCTTGGGTCGTGCGAGTCGGAGATTTTTCGGGGTCGAGGCTTCCCGTCGAGCGAGCCTCGTGCAAGTCGGAACGTAGTTGAGGGCGCCCTGTCTTCTTACGTATGCGGGTTCGCCTCGTTGTGTCGGTGTAGGGGGGCCTTGATTCGATTTTTTAGAGGTTTTAGGGCGTGGTTCCCCGGGGGTTGTTTTTTCTTCGTAGGGTTTGGGTACCCCTAATTCTGGTACCCGACAGCTTGAGTCGAAGCGCCTTTTGTCCATCAAAATTTAGGGTGCTATAATTCACCAAATATTTTTTTCAATTCCATCAATGGAGTAACACCTGTAGATTACACTTGATAAATATGTTACTCTCTAATTTGATTGTCATTAATTATCCAAAACCCACATCGGGGGCGAATGCACTTACAGAAAGCAACCTCGACAAACACGTCTAAGAACGGTTAGGAGCCACTCTTCCTAGTAAAGATAAATATGGAACTACTCAACTCAACAAATCATGCATAACATATAAAGAGTAAATACACGTCCCTATTCCTACTCAATCACTCCCCAAATTTTCTAGTTGCAAAAGAAACCTTAAAATAAGAATAAATATTGCCAAACAACCACAGGACTTTTCAGGGCAGTTAACTTGTTATTTTCATAATTATTTTTATACAGCATCAAAAGCTATGATTGAGCACATTAAAAACATCTAAATAAAATTTCCAACAACTTTGGTGTTCACTATAAAATTTAATTCAGCCAGTTACTATTCCTAATTAGGCTTCAAACTTTTTTTTTGAACGTAATTAATTAGGCTTCAAACTGAACACATATGTTTGAACTTTCTGGAAAAGCTGGACTTTTTTTTTTTGAGAAAACAAGAGCTTATATTAATTAAACGTCACCGTTACCATCATGTGGGATACTTGGGAGAATACATTCAGGGGTTTCATACAACCGAGTACGCTCTAAACATGAAAATTGAGGCATACTTAGTAAGACCATGGGCTACAGAATTTGCCTCTCTTTTGACATGAGATAATTCAAGAGCCATGCATCTCCCCATAAGCTCTTGAACTTCATTTAGAACAGGCAGGATAGTCGACCTGTTATTATCTTCTCCATAAGGATTGCAACTCTAAACTATCAGTTTCCAACATCACCTTTGGTCAATTCAACAAATTCATCAATACAAGCCCATCACGTGCAGCATAGGCTTCAGCAGTGAGAATGCTTGGAATTGAGTCATACCATCTGCATTTAGCCGCTAGAACATGACCATTTTCATCACGAATTACCACCCCAGTAGCACCTTGTTGACTTTCTGCCTTGAAAGTAGCATCCAGGTTGATCTTCACGAAGCTAGCAGGAGGTGGCTTCCATTTCATAATTTGTATATTGTCCTTCTTTCCTATCAGAGATTCATTGGAGACAATTAGATCAGAAGATAATTCTCTCGCCCACCTACAGGCCTGAATTAGATTCATTTTTGTTTCTCCATGGCGTCTTCCGTTATGAGCTGTCCAAACTGCCCACAATCCACATAAAATGGGGCCACAGTTTGCAGCAGGGCAAAATGAATTATCCGATAAATCAAAGCACCATGTAGCCGGATGCAATCTAGACAATTTAATATTAAACATTTGATAGAAAGACCGCCAAAACATGGTCGCAAAAATACATGTAATTAAAGCATGATAAACAGTTTCATCTTGAGCACCACAATCAGGACATGTACCTTGATTTTCTATATGCCTTTCCATGAGATTAGCTTTAACCGGCACAAAGTTATGCATCATCCGCCACCAAAAAAAAACTTTCACTTTGGGAGGAATTGCCAGTTTCCATATCCTTTTCCAAAATGGATTATCCTCGCTTACTGAAGAATTTGTAGTATTTGTTTTGTTCTGGTCCAACATACGCATTGAGAGGGATATTAATCAATATGCAGATTTGCCAGAGTATGCCATTTTTTTCTGCACTCCTTGCCCACATATCCTCCTTTAATCTTCCAAGTGGAATTTTCCGGATTTCCTTTGCATCAGTTTCTAGAAAATTTTCTTGTAAAACCTGTTCATTCCAAGCAGAGCCTTCTGAAGTGAGGAGTTCATGAACCCTCTCAACTGTAGCTTCTGGTTTCTTGTACAAAGGTTTAAACCCTGGTATTTCTGGAATCCATTGGTCTGTCCATACTAGTGTAGAATTGCCATCACCAGGAAAAGCTGGACTTCGAGACTGATGAGGTGCCGACATTCTTATCCTCAATTAATTATTCAACTATTGTTCTGGCAGTGTTGGAAAAGATAAAATAATCAACAATAAGCCTCCAGTTTGATATCTCCGTAAATCAGCTCCTAAGGAAAAAAAAAAAAACTCCAATCGAATTCCCACTATGCATGCAGATTAAAAAGTGGCGCATGCAGTCTATCTCTTTACAAGGTGTAGGTTTTTCTGATTTGACTTGTTCCTAAATCCAACACAGTACAGCGACAAACAGAAGGGAGAAAAACAATCATGACAATTTGATTTGTTATTTACCTATAAACCAGATCACAATTCCCTTCCTGCTACACTGAAAACAGCCTGTCATCAAAACTCGTAACCCCTATTTCACATCACTGTATCTTGTATATATTTACATATACTCCATGGAGAGATCCAAAAATATTCTAGAACTATTTAGTTCTTACGCCATTCCAAATTGATCATGAAAATTCTCAAAGAAGAAACGATAGATCGGACTGTAAGGTGCTGAATGACTATACAACGCACATGCAAACAGGATATTTTCCGGCAAGATTAGTCCTAAATGCCAATCTAACCAAGTGGCTAAACGCAGGAGAAAGAAAACAAAGTTCAGTCTCTATTGCTTACCTGTGCGAAACCACGGGCATTCCGATCCCTAGATGCGGCGTCCACCGTAGAGAGGTAAGAATATGATAAATCGAAGACAATCAATAGCGGTGGTTTACCGTCCTCTATCTTCTTCTGGTTTTGTTCTGAATTCGTTCTTTTCCAGGAACGCCGATGAAGAAGCGTCTCCATTGCCATCAACATTGAGTTCTTGATTCTGCACACCAAGGAACGTGCTTTACGCAGTGTGTTGATGGCCCTTGTGCCTGTCTCGTTGTTGGAGATGACAACAGCAGTCTTGCAGCGGAGACGGCGTGGGAGAATCTGCATCACTGGCATCGTCATCCTCCTGCCTTCTTGTTCGTAGAGCAAAGTGTTGATAATAACGTGTTAAAAGCGGGAATGTAAATGAACAAGATTTGGAAGAACCGTTGCATTCATAGATCTCTAAAATATATTTATAAGGGGTGTTACGAAGAGACACGACTGTTCTAAAAGACATGTTCTTTGAGACTAAAACTAACTATCTAATCCTATGTACTAATCCTGTGCTCGATGGATGAGATCACTTGTGAAGAGACACGTTCGCGTATAGGTGTCCGTTCACAACAGGAGCATTGGACGTATGCGAGGAGAAGGTTACTTCCGACGTTTGGGATGCCCCAGCCCCCAGCTCTAAGGCCCAAGGCCCCAATGTCCTGGTGGATGACATGCTGCTTGGCCGTTACGGTGGTTCCTTAGCGAAAGCTTGCTTAGCTCGTAGCCGGCATCGATGATGGTGATGATGCGTAATTCTCTTTCTTTTAACGAAACACGTGCTACGATATGTTCGTAAAAAAATTGTGCATCGGGTGAGTCCGGGCCATGATTTTCAACCGTAACCATCATCAAATTGGAATCGGCACTGTTTGGCTGTTTTTTTTACACATGTAAATAGTATCCGCCAGTAACTTACTGTGCACAAGAAAACCAACGATTTCATTTACACCTGTAAAATGCTGTTTGGATGGCTGGTATCTGCTAGCATGTTATTTTGATGGAAACGCTGGTTACCTGACCTAGCGCCCCACTGCTAGCATGCTGTTTCTGAATTGAAAAGGTGAGAGTGACAACGACCACTGTGTCAAACACAAGAGCACAACCTTGCAAGTTTCAGAGTAAAAGATCAGGTCATATTTCAGGCCAGATCAACAAACTGAGCAAGTTCCACACTAGAGCTCACATGAAGGTCTAGAATATATCAATTGATACTAACACATCATCCCAGAAACAAAACCATTTGCATTAAAATATGAAATATAATAGCACTGACATGCATCTTTTCACCTCTCATAGCGAGCATTAGTACATAAATATGAAATTGAAATCTGCGAAAACTAAACATAAATAGGGGTATCAAATCAGGAAGAATCCAGAGCACATAACTGAGTAGCCAAGTTACAAGCTTGTGCTGTGCATCTCAAAAGCACAAATAGCAACTTCTCAGCGGATTACATCTCACGGCTTACCATCAAGTTTAACAAAGTTGCAAATACACAATCTTGTATACCGCAAGGACAAGATAAAAGGAGCTTATCATTGGTCAAATTCAGAAACAAGATTACACAAAACAACACCCATTACTTCATACCAAATGACACTTCAGATCATTTTTCAACCGTTGTAAGTCAACCACAAAGTTTAGATATAAGTATATTTCTAACAACAAAGACATCTCAGAAAAGTTGGCCAATGCCATAATTTAAGCACTACCAGAGAAACACACGAACAACATAGATAGATAACCTTGAAGATCTTCACATGTTTGCACCCTCTAACCTGCAGCACAAAGTTACAAATTTGAGCATGAAACATTGTCAAAACTGCGCTTTTAGAAATAAGCAATGAGCTTGTCTACTGGTTCTAGAAAATGTGGACAAATTAAAATGCAACACTTTCTGAAAATAAATTGCACTCTCTGGTGAACAAAATGTAGGTGGTGCAGCAAGCATGATCTAGAGCCATGTGGGGTACTCTGGTCAAGGAAACAACAGGTCCTAGTCTAACAGAAATATATGTAGCTTGCTTGGTTAATCTGCCGGCAGCAGCTAGCATTACAACATCTGAACAGTTAGCTGTTGTTCGCCGTCGATCAAGAGCCTTAGCTGCTTGTAGCTGTGAAAAAAAAATGATTTTACTAGCTAGATATCAGTAGCACATTAGCTTCCTTTTTGTAATGGATTCAGTAAGAACACGCATGTCTGAATGAAAATTTTAGGGTTCCAAGATACTAACCCTACAAATAAACCTACTGTGATGATGTCCTCATCCAAATGTCTGAAATAAAGAAATGCTGCAGTATTTGGCATGTCTATCTCAGTTACCGCAATGTGATTAACATCATATTGGATAGTGTGTCCCAACATCAACCTCTATATCCTATCCAGGCAAACCTTACGGCATCGCATCCTCAAGCTAGTGAAGTGCGCACTTGACTTAAAAAATCAGAACACACGCAACAGAGAGAAATGAAGCATCAGAACAAGGCAAGAAGAGACCGCCCACGTAATCCTACTACCAGTACTTGAGCAGCGGCCAGTACGGTACCTGCAGGTTCTCCATGAGCACGCAAGTGTACAAACTGAGCTTACTGACACAACCAGACTATTATTCGCAAGTGTTCCCTATATCCTCGTATTACATTGAACACATTATAGCATTGTGAAGAATGAAGTTGAAACACATGAAAATTCAGTTTGCAGCAAACCAGGATTAAACTGATGGAAATGTCACATCATTTTGAGAAGAAGACTTATACACAATCGTTAGTCTATATGAGTATATCAACTGGCATAGCCTGCACAATGCAGTAACATGATCCAGCATAAAAATAATTTCTTCACTAATTTCATTGAGATCATGATGTATGAATATGATATGATTAGAACCAACATAATTAGGGAAGAGAAATTAGGATACTAAGTCAACAAACAGATCTATCTGTTTTTTCTGGAAAGCTAATTACTGATTATCAGAATACAAAGAAGTTACTTCTCAGTTGTAAGCCCACAGCATGACATTCTATATCATATGAATTGCAAAAATGCATTGTTGTCCAATAGATTGATGTTAAAATGTTACAGGAGAAATTTTACATGGTATGGGTAGGTAAAAACTCTACCTGTACATCAGTCGACAAGCGGCGGGTTCTCCGAGCCAACCCAGCTGCAAGCAGTGTCTTTCAGCACGCCTCGTTGTTTCATCATCTCCCTAACGTCATGCACGCCATCCCACTTCCCGGCTGCCGCAAGTGTGTTGGAGAATGCCATGTAGGCGCCCGGTCTCCCCTTGCGGCTCAGCTCAAAGACCTCCCTCGACGCAATGTTGGCCATGTCCATATCCCCGTGCAGTGTAGCCGCCCCGAGCAGCGCGGCCCACACATCAGAGTTTGGCCTCACCGGTATACCTTGGACGAAATCATAGGCCTGCCGCACGCTTCCGAATCTACCCAGCAAGTCCACCATGCATGCATAGTGTTCCATCCGCGGCCGCAGCAAGTACTCACTCTCCATGCTCTGGAAAGCCTCCTGGCCCTGAGACAGCAGCCTAGCGTATGCGCACGCCGATAGAATGCTCAAGGTGGCGTGGTTCGGTCTCACATCTCGCCGCTCTCGCATTTCGCCAAACAGCTGGAGGGCCTCGTCAGAGAGGCCGTTCTTCCCATACCCGTCGATCATCGAAGTCCAGGTGATCACATTCCTCTCTGGCATCTGGTTGAAGATCCTACGGCCGTCTTCCACCCGGCCACACTTGGCATACATGTCGACCAGAGCGCTTCCAACTTTGATGTCAAAGACTAGGCTGCTCTTCATCCCCTGGCAATGCACCTGCTCGCCGAGCTCCGGTGACGACAAGAGTGAGCAGGCCCCGAGCACGCTCACAAATGTCGATATCGTGGGACAAAGCCCTGCTCGCTGCATCGCCTTGAACATCTCGAGCGAGCCCTCTGCCGTCTCCTCCGTCTTGCTGTACCCCTCCACCATGGCGTTGTACGCCACTACGTCCTTCCCTTCCATCTCCTCAAATATCGCCTCGGCGTCCTCGAATAGCCCTTCATTCATGCACCCAACGACCAGCGCCGTGGAGCACACCACGCTCCGCACGGGCATCGCGCCGTGCACCCGCCGCGCGTAGCCAAGCGACCCGCTCTTCACGTAGGCGTCCACCAGGGCCGCGAACAGGATCTCGTCGGACTCTGCGACGGACCTCAGCACGTGCGCGTGGACCTCCCTGGCGACGAGGCCGGGCAGAGCCAGCGTCGCAAACAACTTCAGCGCCATGGACAGCGCGAAGACGTCCAGCCGGGCCGTGGACGCCGCGAGCCGCCGCACGACCCCGAGCGCCTCCGTTGGGCGGCCCCGCCAGAAGTATCCCGCGACGAGGTAGTTGTGCGCGGCGCGGGTCGGGCTCGGCATCCCGTCGAACATGGCGCGGGCGTTGTGGAGGGAGCCGCACCGGAGGTGCAGCACGAGGAGCTTGACGGAGAGGTCGGCGCTGTCGGTGAGTCCCGACGCGAGGAGCTGCGCGTGGAGGGTCTGCGACTCAGCCCGCGGCGGGGACGCGTCGATGAGGCCCTGCACCGCGGCTGCGAACGCGGCAGCGGTGCGGAGGTGGTGAGGGACGCGCGGTGCTAGCGAGCCAGCACATGGCTGGGTCGGGGCCCTGTTTCTCTGAGCTGACATTTCTGGACTCTGCTCATCTGTTTCTCTTAGTCGGCACGGAGGCTCGTCACCGACGGGCGTGGCGGCGACGCGACGCGGTAGTCTCAGGGCCGGGGCCGGGCCCGGGGGCAGGCAAGGCGGGTGACGCACATGCAGGGGATAATTGGGTTGGGCCGTATTGGCCAACCGGCCACATTGGTATCGGCCGACGTATATTGCGTATTTCCTGCAAAATAATTTCAAATAAAAAACATGTCAACTATAAATCAATTTCTAAATTGAACTTTTGTAATTTCATTGCTCATGAATAATTAAATTTGATTCATCTTTGGTGGAAAAAAAATTAATTCCTAAATTTATCTTAAGATAAATAATTTAAATTTGATCGAATTTATAGGAAAAAGTGTTAAGAAATTAATATCATTAGTTACATCAAAAAATATTTTCATAACATATTTAGTTTGTGTCATAAATATTTATGCTATTTTCTATAAATTGGATCAAATATAAAAAAAATAACATAAGACAACTCTAGAAACTGATTTAGGGGTATAATGGTCACTTTTAACTTCTCTCTCACAGTCTCATCTACTCTTAGAAAATCTTACTTTTAATATCTATAGTGTCCAGGTGTCAATTACCACAACTAAATAGAATCTTTTAACAAAAACATTATTGAGTAGTGTCCTTCATTGAATTTGAATACCACTCATACAAAAAAAAATCCGGTGCATGTGTGAAGAAATAGGAGGAAGGACCACACGAGCAAGCCGAAAACGATGGTAGGGTAGAGTGGCGTGGGAGTCCCGCGATTTGCCAGCTGGACACGGTCACACTGAGCTCCCTCGTCGTCGTCGTCGACTCGTCGTCTCGTCCCCGGGGACAGTAGCGGCCAAGCAAAGCGTGTGAACCTGTGATGGCACGTGGGGGGAGGCCCATGGCCATGAGCCCCATGCATGGGAGCAAGGAGTACTCCAGCCAGAAGAGCTGCATGTGATGCTCTGCTCTGCTCCGTTCCGTGGTTGCTGCTATGGAGCAAAGGAAAGGGAAGGAAAAGGAGGTATTATTCATGAGCAATGAAATTACAAAAGTTCAATTTAGAAATTGATTTATAGTTGACAAGTTTTTTATTTGAAATTATTTGCAGTAAATACGTAATATACGTCGGCCGATACCAATGTGGTCGGTTGGCACTACGGCCCAACCCAATTATCCCCTCGTCGCGGGATACTTCCGCGCACGACTACCTCGTTGCGAGATACTTCCGGCGAGGCCGCCCAGGGGAGGCGCTCGGGGTCATGCGGCGGCTCGCGGCGTCCACGGGGCGGCTGGACATCTTTGCGCTGTCCATGGCACTGAAGCTGTCTGCGGCGCTGGCTCCGCCCGGCCTCGTCGCCAGGGAGGTCCATGCGGGCGTGCTGAGGTCCGTCGCAGAGTGCGACAAGATCCTGTTCGCGGCCCTAGTGGATGCCTACGTGAAGAGCGGGTCGCTTGGCTATGCGCGGCGGGTGCACGGCGCGATGCCCGTGCGGAGCGTGGTGTGCTCCACGGCGCTGGTCATTGGGTGCATGAATGAAGGGCTGTTCGAGGATGCCGAGGCGATATTCGAGGAGATGGAGGAGAAGGATGTCGTATACAACGCCATGGTGGAGGGGTACAGCAAGACGGAGGAGACGGCGGAGGGCTCGCTCGAGATGTTCAAGGCGATGCAGCGAGCAGGGCTTCGTCCCACGGTATCGACATTTGTGAGCGTGCTCGGGGCCTGCTCACCCTTGTCGTCGCTGGAGCTCGGCGAGCAGGTGCATTGCCAAGGGATGAAGAGCGGCCTAGTCTTTGACATCAAAGTTGGAAGCGCTCTGGTCGACATGTATGCCAAGTGTGGCCAGGTGGAAGACGGCCGTAGGATCTTCAACCAGATGCCAGAGAGGAATGTGATCACCTGGACTTCGATGATCGACGGGTATGGGAAGAACGGCCTCTCTGACGAGGCCCTCCAACTGTTTGGCGAAATGCGAGAGAGGCGAGATGTGAGACCGAACCACGCCACCTTCTTGAGCATTCTATCGGCGTACGCACACCCTGGGCTGCTGTCTCAGGACCAGGAGGCTTTCCAAAGCATGGAGAGTGAGTACTTGCTGCGGTCACGAATGGAACACTATGCATGCATGGTGGACTTGCTAGGTAGATTCGGAAACGTGCGGCAGGCCTATGATTTCGTCCAAGGTATACCGGTGAGGCCAAACTCTGATGTGTGGGTCGCGCTGCTCGGGGCGGCTACACTGCACGGGGATATGGACATGGCCAACATTGCGTCGAGGGAGGTCTTCGAGCTGAGCCGTAAGGGGAGACCGGGCGCCTACATGGCATTCTCCAACACACTTGCGGCAGCCGGGAAGTGGGATGGCGTGCATGACGTTAGGGAGATGATGAAACAACGAGGCGTGCTGAAAGACACTGCCTGCAGCTGGGTCGGCTTTGAGAACCCGCCGCTTGTCGACTGATGTACAGGTAGAGTTTTTACCTACCCATACCATGTAAAATTTCTCCTGTAACATTTTAACAACAATCTCTTGGACAACAATGCATTTTTCAATTCATATGATATAGAATGTCATGCAGCGGGCTTACAACTGAGAAGTAACTTCTTTGTATTCTGATAATCAGTAATTAGCTTTCCAGAAAAACCAGATAAATCTGTTTGTTAAACTTAGTATCCTAATTTCTCTTCCCTAATTGTGTTGGTTCTAATCATATCATATTCATACATCATGATCTCAATGAAATTAGTGAAGAAATTATTTTTATGCTGGATCATGTTACTGCATTGTGCAGGCTATGCCGGTTGATATATAGGATATATACTCATATAGACTAACGATTGTGTATAAGTCTTCTTCTCAAAATGATGTGACATTTCCATCAGTTTAATCCTGGTTTGCTGCAAACTGAATTTCATGTGTTTCAACTTCATTCTTCACAATGCTATAATGTGTTCAACCATTTTCCGTATAGAAAAGGAACTAATACACATCTCCTTTAGAAAAGAATTTCCCATAATGACTATGAATGCTTGTACCTGAAGTGACCAAATAAGGCTTAGCTGATCTTCTAATTCAAGAATCAAGATTCACTTGTGGGGGTTCTTTCATTCAATCAGTTTGATGTTCTCTTCCTACAGGGATGTCTATTTTCAGGTTACCTTGAGATGTCAGGAGAAGTATTGATAATGAAGATACCTCCTACAAAGCCCTGAGAGGAAGGTCTTTGTTTTGCTGCTTGTTGTCGCAACTAGTTATTAAGCAAGGGTAGTCAACTCCACTCTTTTCACCAGAAGTCTTATTTTTAAGATGGAAAAGAAGGACAGATATATCTTGACTAGTACATCTGCCTTGCCATCCAAATCATTAATCTATTTATTTTTTAGTATTATGCGTGGATATCCCGACCTTCTTAAGGATAGAGGTAGGGGTAGGTGTTGGGCATGCGGAGACTTAAGACCTTCGTAGGCAATCAGGTATGGCTTTGGTTAGGTGAATTTATGACTCCATCTTCACCAGTAGCCAAGGTAGGCATAATACGCGTGAGCTCTTTCAAGTCTTTCGTGCGGGAGACTATTTGATACACTCAGGTCTGTAAGCAGGAGTAATTTTCACTACATATATTAGAGCATTGATCTTTTTAGCATGTTACTATGTAGTCCATACATTATCATATTGGATACACCAGAAGAGATTTTACATAAATGTCTATATCTTAAAATTATAGAATATAATATCTCATTGCCGAAATAAGTCAAAAAAAATTGTCATTACTGAAAAAGATTGGCCATCTTTTGCACCCAGTAATTATGGCTTATTTCCAACAGTATTGAACATAGAAAACATGTGTCTTGGTCACTAATGCAAGATTATATGAGTTATCAGCTATGCACAATAAAATATTTGGCATGCGAATTCATAAAACAAAATAAAAAATGTTGCCGCAGGGCACTACATCTGGAATGTTCAAGATCCAGTTTTTATCTAAACAGCAGAGCATGGGCTGGGAAGGGGATGAACTCACATGGATCTGTAACTCAACAGACCAGAGGAAACAGGCGTTATGCTGATGACGGGGAAGTTGAGATGCAGATATGTTCGACGTTGTTGCAACCTTGGCCGGAGTGGATGAAGTAACATTAGGTCGTCGTCGATCTCGACGTCTCCTGCCCGGCGCGCCCTTGCCGCGGACGAGGTCGCAGATCCGGCTCGAGCGCTCGCTTCAGGCCTCCGTCGGCTCCAGCGGCGAGGTGAGCAGCCGCCGAGGAGTAGTTAGGGGAGGGGGAGGGACCGGCGGGGTGAGCTGTGGGCGGCGGCGTGGTTGGGAATGGACGCCGCCCTCGAAGGAGAAACCCTCGCCCCTAGCGGCCTCGTCACCGAGCGGCTCGACTCGTGATGCGCCGATAGAGAGCGTATTTTTTCTCAGACTAGCAGATGCCCTACGGGTATAAAGAGTAAAGTGCACCAGCGGTCCCTAAACTTGCGCTGCTGTGTCATCCCGGTCCCTAAACTCGCAAATCGACCATTTAGGTCCTCAAACTTGTTCATCTGTGTCATCCCGGTCCCTAAACTTATTCGGATGTGTCATCCCGGTCCCTAAACTTGCAAATCAACCGTTTAGGTCCTCAAACTTGTTCAGTTGTGTCACCCGGTCCCTAAACTTGGTTTTAATCTCATCTGGGTCCAACTGGGCGATTTAAAAACTTGATATCAAATAATAATTCATAACTTTTTCATATGAACTCAAATGAGGACAAACTTTATATCAAAATTGTAGTCCTCGACGCGATCTACAACTTTGTAGTTGAAAAGTTTTTGAATTAAAACTGTTGAGAGTCCCAAAATATTGTTGTATGTTTATAGATTTTGAAATTTCAAATTTCAAATTATCAAACAATCTTGGATATTGATATGGTCTATATGAAAGTTATAGTTCTCAATATTATCTACAACTTTGTAGTTGAAAAGTTTTTTATTTGAAGTCGTTTATTATTCCAAAATTTAATTGTAAGTTTACAGATTTTGAAATTTAAAATTCAAAATTATCAAATAATCTTGGATATTGAAATGGTCTATATGAAAATTATAGTTCTCAATATTATCTACAACTTTGTAGTTGAAAAGTTTTTTATTTGAAGTCGTTTATTATCCCAAAATTTAATTTTAAATTTTTAAATTTTTAAATTTTTAAATTTTTTAAAATTTAAAATTAAATTTTGGGATAATAAATGACTTCAAATAAAAAAAATTTCAACTACAAAGTTGTAGATAATATTGAGAACTATAACTTTCATATAGACCATATCAATATCCAAGATTGTTTGATAATTTGAAATTTGAAATTTCAAAATCTATAAACATACAACAATATTTTGGGACTCTAAACAGTTTTAATTCAAAAACTTTTCAACTACAAAGTTGTAGATCGCGTCGAGGGCTACAATTTTGATATAAAGTTTGTCCTCATTTGAGTTCATATGAAAAAGTTATGAATTATTGTTTGATATCAAGTTTTTAAATCGCCCAGTTGGACCCAGATGAGATCCAAAACCAAGTTTAGGGACCGGGATGACACAACTGAACAAGTTTGAGGACCTAAACGGTCAATTTGCAAGTTTAGGGACCGGGATGACACAACCGAATAAGTTTAGGGACCGGGATGACACAGATGAACAAGTTTGAGGACCTAAATGGTCGATTTGTGAGTTTAGGGACCGGGATGACACAGCAGTGCAAGTTTAGGGACCGCTGCTGCACTTTACTCGGGTATAAAATTCTATCAGTGATATGCAACATTTAAGCAGTCCATATTTACCAACAGCAATTAAATCTACGTGATGCCACGTGTCACCATAGTCTGAGACTGATTTCAGTGTTTACCAAAAGCTTTATACATCATCCAGATTTTTATTCTTAGCAATGTTTAATCATGGTCCTCGACAAATTATAATGTGGTCAATAATTTTAACTCTCTTCCTTGGCACCCCTAACTGATTTTTGTAAAAGTGTCAACTTGGATTTATTTTATGCATCAATAAAACAATTGTTCCAAGCAATCATCTCAATCCAGAAATAACAGCTCCATACGCATTTGTATTTGAAAGAACGACCACAAATGTAGCATAATCACAAAGGTCATGTAGCATAATCACAAAGGTCGATGAAGTTACAAACAATCAACATCACCATGTCTCGGTTTTCTCTGGTCACTCGTGTTTATGCCTACAAATAGTGGCAACTCCTATCACTTCGCCCCTTTGTTCGTAGAATGAATTCTTCATAATCTTGTCTCTCTTCGGTCTTCAATAGCAAAAATAGTAGAAAATTTTCTAGATAGCACACGCCAAATGCTAGGCTCACCCACATGAGAACAATGTATGGTCAAACACCTCGCCTCGTTGTAGCCCCAGTACAACCTTCCATCATCGACCTGCCATTTGAGTAAGCACACTACTCACCAGCAGCCACCTCTTCCCATCATTTGCCTCTGGTAATCATGTGCAAAGAACAGTGATATCACAAATCTCAACTGACACTAAAGATGTCTCTTCAATCTTGAAATAAATATAATTTAGTCGTTTTATGAATTATGATTGAATACCAAATAAGATGCCAAGGGTATTTTACTGAATAAATATCTTGATAGCGTAATTGCCTGAAATTTGGCTTGTGGACCTTCGACCCAACTCCCACTTCAGCGACTCCTCTGCTCAAACCAAGCCACAAACCAAAATTAATTAGGTCGGACAGATTTCACAGGAACACACAAAGGGAAAGATCAAATCAGAGTTAACTGACTATGTAACATAATTGTCATTATTCTTTTGTTACTTAATTTGGTTAGGCACAAGAAATGAAATTTATAGACCTTAGTTAAGAGTTCATAGTTAAGACAAATGTGGAGATCCATGGTTTTCTAAAATCAATGCTGCATTTTAATTTTGCTCACCTCTTAAGGTTATTGGATCATGTTTGTTCCAATATATTTAGAATCCGGACAATGAGCAATCCATATAGTTCTACACTCTACACTGAATTGTTTCAGGTAATTAATAAACCATCTCATCAGATAGATTTTTTTTTTTGAAAATGTCATCAGATAGATAATAAACCATCCCATCAAGACATATCTAAGAACAAACTCTTAACTATGATATATTTGCAAAAAAAAAAAGTTTCATTTTGCCTGTCCAGGACAAGGCAGGAAAATTCTGAATAATAACCAAGAGTCCATAAGCAATATGCTGCACACGTACGAAAAATCCAAAATTATCAGCACCTTAAGCAGTATTGTACTACATCAATGCCTACTGAATACATATTATAAATCAGCTAACTCATCTATAGACTACAGAAACCAGGATAGTAAACTTGACAAGCTGACGAGATAGAAGCAAACTTCAGATATGATTTCAGAAAACCTAAAATGGTGGTTTGTATCCAAACTGTAATCAGAGAAATTCTGAAATGCTTCTTACAGCACAAAGTTCAACATGGCACAATACATATTCAGAGATATTTCATTTTAAGCTATGCTAATTCGGGGGTAGTGGATATATTATGCATGAACACCTAATATTTTAACTGAAGTAAATTCGCACTGTGCAACTCACACTAAGTTTTTAGCCTTGAAATAGATAGCAATTATGCATTTTACCTGATACTTGTCGCAGATCGGAGCTGAATGGAAAGGATGAGTAATTTACCCTGTCTCCAAATGTGAAGCTTTAGAGTTGGGAACATTAGTATGAGATCTGTATAGAAAAAGGGGAAGAAAATAATTTGCTTATGAGAGTTGGGAACTTTATAATGTCTAAGGTTAGAGCTGAATCCTTTGCTTATAAAATAATGTCTAAGGTTGCAAGAAAATATAGTACTTGATAACTTATCACACCAAAATTGATCAAAGCAATAATTTACCTGCAAAGGCACTCAATAGAATCCTTGTTGCTCAGATCACACAGACGATGCAGTAACTGTCAAAAGCATGATCCACGTAATTTTTGTTCAAAATAAGATAGTTCAAACAGAATATAGCTTATTTAAGAATATAATCACATCTATAGGAATGTGCTTGACAAAACCCACACAAACAAATAGGACACATGATCTATGCATTTATCAATCTTCCAGTGCTGTATTTCTTTTCTAAACTGAAATTCAGTTGAAAACAAAGCTGCAAATATTGTACTCGTTCCCAGTTAGTATTGACATGGCCAACTAACTGTGTCTTAAACAAATTAAATAGTGTTCATGAAACATAACTCTAAGAATCAGCATTAGGGAGGACGGGGGTGGAAGAAGAAAAAAAATCAATACCTAAGGAGATCCAGCAGGGGCGAGCCGAGGTACTGATGCCGTGTGCTTACCGGCAAGGCACGGTCTCACGGAAGGGAAGCGGCGCATATAGGCAACAGCACGAACGGGAGGCGGCACGGAACGATGGCACCTCGGATGACCTGCGACACAGACGGGCTATGGCAGCGCGGAGCCGCAGACGGTCGACGGCCGCGCGGAACGGGCTGCAGCTGTGTGGACGGCCGACAAAGCCCTTGGGCAGGGCAGGATGGGCATTCAAAAAGAAACAATTGGATGAGGTTAGGGGAGGAGTGAGACGCAGTTTGCCGGCCAGGGGCTCGAACCCTAACCTAGATGTTGCAGGTCATAGCCGCGGGGAGAGGGCGCGCTTCTTCGGCTGCTCAGAGCTCCTTCAATGGTCCTTCTCCTTCGCGGCGCTCGTTCCCCTGGGTTCTCGCAGCAACCAAGCAGGGAAGGGCATGGCGGGGCGACGGCTTCGCGGGATGTGGCCGGCCAAAGGCGGTGCGGCGGCGGAGTGGGCCGCACGGCCCTCGGGGTGGTGGAGTGGAGCGCACAGCCCTTGCGGCGTCGAGGCGGCGGAGTGGAGCACAGGCGCCCTTGCGGTGGCGAGGCGGCAGACCGGAGCGCCTGCTCGAGCGGTGCGCTTGGGAGGACGGACGGCGTGTGGCCGCGAGTTGGGCGGATGCCGGATGCGGGATGAGAGTGGGAGTCGTTGGGTCGTGCCGAGTGGGAGTCGCGGGGTCGAGCGCGTGGCCCACCTGTCGGCGCTAACAGGAGTTAGGGAGGTGCGCCTGGCATAGCGGCTTCACCACGGAGGTGTGAACGGGTCCTGTTTCTTCTTGGCACAGTGGGAGTAGAGACGTGCAAGGACAAATGGTGAAGGGGTGCCTTTTGAGAGAGCGGCTGATCACTAATAAAGTGAATCACTAATCAATGCCCATGCGTCGCTACGATTGACAAAACTATCTAATTTGTTACTCCTATAAGAAGGGTATTTCAAAACAATGTTGGCACTGATAATGAAGTCCAAGCGACACTAATCTATTAATTTGCATCACATATATATACATATAATCTTGATCCCATCAATCCACAGCTACAGAACTTGCATGGAAATTCATTAGAGAATGTCTATTTCAGCGGTCAATCCTAGCCGTTAGGCATTAGGATCTACTAAAGTTTGGAAAGCCAAATACGGATGATTGAATATATAAGAGTGTGTTTGGTTGAAGGGTCGAACGGGGTTTGGGTTGGGTTGGATCCATTTTTGGGAATGTTTGGTTCGGAGAGGTCGGGGTTGAATTCATTCCACAGTAGGTATATTTTGCTCGGATCCGGGTTCAACCGATTCCATCAAAACGAGTGGACGGGATCAACCCACTCGGCATGTTTCGAGTCTGTGTGGCAGCGCGGTGGCTGGGCGAGCTCATGGGGTGGCAGCGCGGCGGATCTAGGATTTTATGTCAGGGTATGCCATCCAAAAAATTTCACTTACAATTCGGTAAAAACCATTTGGTAATTCGGTAAAAAACTTTAAAATTACAACGTAATTTGGTATATAGACACTAAATAACATGATAGATATTAAATTCAAAGATAAAATTGAAAACATCCACAAATTACAAGATACATGGTTCAAACGCATACTAACAGTTTAAAATATAGGCATAAAATGGTAACAGACTTACACTATTACTTATCTGACTTCGTTGGATGATATTTTCTAAGGATTTGCAGTAGAAACAGTCACCGCCTTCTTGATTATCTTTGATGTTGGACGAATCCCCTACGGTTGTGTGAGGAATGGATTGATGATGTTAGCAATAAAAATAGACATATTTTCCTACGGAAAGAAGATGAAACTGCAAAAATTGAATCTCACCGTGGTGGGTAGCAGTCGAACTCTGCAGGCGCAGCGAGCTGGTCGCAGTGAATCTCGATCTGACCATCTTCATCACAATTAGTCATGACATCCTGTACATGCAAATTAGTCGATTCAAGAGAATTGATGATACGGCAGACGGCGGCGGTGAGGCTCCGTGGCACTGTTTCTCCAAATCTAACTATTATTATATTATGGACAAGGCTGGATTGAAGTTTGGAAGCCAAGTGAGGCGTCCCGGCTGCTGAGGGCCGGTCGCGTCATGTGCCTGCAGGCCGCGTGGCCCACGTAAGGCGTCAGGTGCGTGTGGGCTGGAACAAGCCTGGAAAGGCTATGGACGAGCGAGACTGCTGATGAGTCACAGAGCGTCCATTCTGAGATATGTTTTTCTATTATTACAAATTACATATATACGTACTATATACTTGCTAGCTACACAGGGTATGCCAGTGCATACCCGGCATACCCTGTAGCTCCGCCACTGGCGCGGTGGCTGGGTAAGCTCATGGGGCAGCGGCGTGGTGGCTGCGTGAGCTCGCGGGGCGGTGGCACGGTGGTTGCGCGAGCTCAGGGTGGGAAGGCGAGCACGGGCGGCAGCGTGCAACAAGGGGCAGTGGCGCGCAGTACCGGCGAGCACGGGTGACCGCACACAGCAGGGCCTACAGGGCGAAAGTGGAGTAGGTGACGGCGGAGTTCGAGCCCTACGTGTTAGGGATCTCAACCCACGTCTCAGATGTTTTCAACCAAAAAGAAAGTATGGGAAAACCCGTCCCAGTAACCAAACACGAAATGGGTTTAATCCAACCCAAAAATTTGGGTGAGAGCCAACCCATCCCACGTGGCTCCAAACCAAATGCACGCTAGTAGTACTACATGCCGCATGCAAAGAAATAGCTAAATGCTGGCAAACAAAAATATGAGGATGGTGTTCGAGCGTTGGATGCCACATGCTAGGCCATCGAGTATTCATATAGGGAAGCCAGATACTGCTTAACTGCTATAGCTGCAAGCCTTCTTGTCTCACGGAGTAGCAGCTTGCAATTCGCCCCAGGCGACAGCCCTCAGCAAGTATTCTGATTTTTTTTTTTTTGGTATGCAGTTAGTATGAATGTGAAACCAAATAGAATCCTTACATTGCCGATGCTATAACACATCTAGTAGTTTTTTATAGCCTCCTCCATACTAAGCCCGCAATGCACAGATGTAAAGGACTTTTTTTTGGCGTATCGGGTACCTGCAATGGAGGGTCTCTGATGACATGTTTGGTGATCAATCCGATGCCATGAGATGCCTTTTTTCAGTAGAATGGGTTCTGCATGTTTGCATTCTACCAAGCTTGCATGATCGATCCCTCAAAAAAGGTTGCATGATTGATGATGGAATCATTGATCAGCTACATAACCTTACAGTGCACACTTTCACCACTACACCTAGTAAATGAGCAGTCCCCTGTAACAACACAGTTAATAACACATAAGCTTAGAAATATGTTGGTCTGATAAAGGTCAAAATAAGTAACTATTTGTGGTTTTTCTCTTGCACTGGCCATTAAAAAGGTCATTTAACTATAGCTCAAGCATGGTCAAACCACCTAAGATACATTGTTGCAGATAGGAATCTGCTTGGGCTGTTACAGAAGTGATCAAAAATAAAAAATCATACATTCAAGAGGAAGCATGTGGTCATCTTGGAGTCACCAGCAGGGTATGTCCTTCAGCCGCCTATAACACTTGTTGTAAACATTACCACCAGCAGGAGCCGCTGTTGCACGCACGGCTACGCTCCCGCTCAGAAAAATACATTTGTTCTTTCAAATCTTATAGTAAACAGAAAAAAAATTATCCTAGGGAGTATTTTCACCACATGTCTACTGGTTATTATTAAATCTCATAATAAGAAGATAACGACCAAACAAATAGAAAGATGAAGACACTACAATGTAAGGCTTCTTAAAACTACCTCCAGTCAAAGTATGATGTTTCCATCTAAATCAGCCAAGGTGACTTATTCACATATCACTATATGCCTCCTAACTAAACAAAGATGGTATACACAACTATATTGGCTACTCAAAAAGGCAGATAATAGTGAGTCCCAAAACCTAACTGAAAAGACATCACACTGAGCAGAATGAACAAAAAAAGTGCGACGATTATTAGCAGAGATAACTCAGTGAAATGTCTAGGGCTGCTTGAGGGGCACCACTATAAATGCTAGGAACGAGAGTTAGCTGTTTGAACCTAATGAAAATCCTTGCTACCAAGGTACCTTGTAAAAACTATTATGTCTTTCCCTGCCATTTTTATTAATATGGAAAGGTAAAGACCACCACTCTGCTATGATGATATTTGACAAGTGAACATTGAATTGCTAGTTCCAGTTATGCCAGCTTTGGTAAGAAATAATCAGGATTCAGGAATATCTACCATTACATTCACAACTGTTTAGATTACAGACATATGCACGTCACACATGTTAAGATCTAAGATTACTACCAACTGCAATAAGTTGCCAAGGTGTTTGATGCTTTTCTCGGCCCATTCAACCCACATATTAAGTATATACACTGTTTTTTACTACTATGTTAAATAGACTGATTGGGCTATTATGATAAATAGACTACTTGGGCTATTTTTACTATATAGACTGATTGACAAGGTAATCTAGCCATGCTAAAATAGAAATTATGTGTATTATCATGAGGCTTATAAACCCCTCTGCATCCAATTACTTGAACACTGAGGCTACAAGATATAGATACATAAAAAACATAACAAAAGAAAGAAAGAACAAATTGTTTCATATGTTATGCATCCAGCAGCCATGTGATTCCAAAACAAACAGGGTATGTGTCATGGATGAGTGTGGCAACATTGATGGTGGCATCTGCTGACTCAATCTACTCATAAGTTGCTAAAGACATATATACAACACAAGATGTGCTGCACCTCAAATCTCTATAGACAAGAATTTAATGTAAGAGTGGAACTGCATTTCGCCTTGCACTTGGCGCAAACCATCCCTTGCATATGTAATAATAGTATAATGCAGAACCCCAGAACCCAAAGCTTTAACTTGGTGTTTAATTCACATATCTCCACATGAGAGATTTCAAGCTTTAACTTGGTGTTTTACGGATTATATATTTGATTGCAAAATCCCATAAAAGATCCTGCATTTTTCTTGGTATTTAATTGGTGATATTCAGAATCTCCAGAATCTCATCCCACGAGCAGCCTAAGAAATCAGCATTCTCTTAAATAAAATGCAACAATGAAGTCCTCGAATAGATCATTCCCCTTAATTCAACTAACACAGGGTTATTTATGCACTACTGAACTACAGCAAGCAATACCTGCAAATGATAGAGAGAAAAAGGATCAAAGAGGGCACCATCTGCAGATCTCAAGCCAGCAGCTTGGATCTCTCTGCTCCAGCAAGTCCCACTCCTTGCTGGGATTAATCTGCACCCACAATGCGGGCCCCTTTGATCCAGAGAAGTCCTGTTAGCTGTTATCTTGTACCTGCGCGTTGACGCGGATGCAGCTCGCGCATTGCGGCCGCTCGAGAGGGACTCCGGGAGAGGATGTCGGCTTGACGGCTTCCTTGCCTCCACTCTGGCATCACCCACTGCTTCATGTGGCTGGGCGAAGGTGGCGTGGGACAGGGATTGTCGAAGGCCGCCGGGGACGGGACACGAATACACGATGGCGGCGGCGGTGCTCGCCTGCTCGGGCTGAGGCTGGGGCGCAGTGGAGGATGCGGGAGAAGATTTGGGGTGGGGGCTCTCGCTCGTGCGGAGTGGGGTCTAGTCGCGGGTTAGGGCACATGAATCCACGCGGCTTCAACGTGGCAGTGAACGGGTCTGGATTCTTTTTTTTTTTAAGTACTGGCCAATGACCGTGCGTTGTCATGGATGATAAAACTATGTTAATCCGTTAATCCAATTTGTTGCTCCTATAAGGAGTTTCGAAACAATATGGCCACCAATAATGAAGTTAAAATGACACATGTTCTATTAATTTGTATCACTGGTATAAGTGGATATAAAATATTAATCAAACTATATAGCAATTCGTACCTTGCAGTTCAAGGCATGTATATCAACAAAATGCAGCCTCGTCGAAATCCGCCAAAATAAACATCAATCAAAGTCTATGACAGTTCGCACACCGCTTTGCGGCAACAACAACGATAATAGTATTCCACGAAACACACCCTACTCGAGCTCATGACCTGATCTTTCGATTGCCTTGGATGTTTCCTGACAGTCTCACCATGGTTGCAGCACTAAGAACCTAAACAACAGATATATAATAGACAAAAAAATGTCTATGGGAAAGTGCAGACAACAGTAGCATTGACTGGATATGTACATATAATGCATATAAAGGACATAACTCAATCTTTTGAAGGAAGGTACAAACGTCAACCTGGAGACGCTGGCTTAAAAGAATCACACATCATATGCAAAGAGTGTATCATAACATATCTTAATGGAACGAATGCTCAAGGTTTGAGATGCAAGACCCACGGCAAGGAGGTCTCGAGGAAGCCCAGCAGCAACTCCACCATCAGCCATGGCCTCTATTGCTAAGAAAATGTAAGCCAGGACACTACCACTATATTTTTGACATTAAAAAGATAGAAATTAGCTCACTCTAAAACGTTGACACCTATTTTCAGTATCACATACATAATCAGACATACCTTATACCTCAGGCCTGTTATAGCATCAAAAAAAATTTATTTAGCTGTCCAAGCTTTCCAATAGCATTGGATAATTTTCTTACACGGTCTTCATCATTCTGAATAGCCATCTCTCCCAAGTCCTAAGCACATGAGTGGAATAGAAACATCATACTATCTTTCATCTTGTTGACGTGGAGAAAACAATATTATAATAGCACTGAGATAGTAGAGCAGCTTAAATGCTGATAGAGGTAAAAAAATTCCCCTAACTTTAGACACCTAAAATATCATGCTTAACTAAAAAAACAGCAGATGCCTCTGATTCATCACTTGCTGAAAACTAGAAGCAATGGAAGCCCCTAGCCCTCCACTGATGTAGGTCATGGATGTATAACAAATTACTCCCGACACCAAAACTCAGCCAAACATGAAAAAACCTCTCTCCTGCATGCCAGTATCATGGATGTTAAGACGACACCCTATCTTAAAGTTGAGTTTTAGTTAGAGTTTCAGCAGGTAAAAAGATCAAATATCTTGAGTTAGAGTTGCATTTGATAAATCATGAAAACAAAATGATTATAGTACATTTGTTCTTCCAATTGGGATTTTTATCAACTGCATATATGTTGAATAGCAAACGATTCGCCCATAGTCCAATTATGAATTAAATCGTTCAAGCAAAGTTGGGATTCCTTCTCCCATAGTCCTTACTAAGCTGATTCTTTTTCTAAATAATGAATTATGCAGCATAAATTTTTCAGCGAGTTTACATCAATCAATTTCTACAATTCTAGAGGCTCTGGGCAAGGTATAGCCTGACTCATTATATTTCTAGAAGATCAGGAGCACATTGCCACAAGAAATGCAGATATCATAATGTTGAATGCACAAATGACATGACAGCAACTTATGTGTAGTGTAACAAAAATGCGGCCTCTTGAAATTATCAGTAGCAAGATGCAGTAGAAGACCAAACAAAGAGATACATATTGAACATCCCAAGGTAGAGGTAGCAGCTGCTGAACAGGCGTTTGGTACATAGATACAGAGATGCAGTGATAGCCGTGCTTACTTGGCCACTCCCCTATACCCGGAGCTGGAGGCGCCTCTCAAGCATGAGCTACTCTTGCGATGCAGAATGGCTAGGTACATATGCCTCTCTTGTCATGCGCTACATCTTTTATGCTCATGTTTTACGATTTCAACTGCATTATTTTATCACATAGAGTAGCAGGTTACAGACTCATAGTACTGAGACAATTAACAGATCGATGTAAACTGGGTTCTCTGAACTTACCGGTGAGTTGAGGGTGCCATCCGTGCCCCCATATTTTGCAGCGAGATCATAGGTGCAGGCCGCTGCCTCCTCATTCTCCGATACTCCTCCTGCTAAGAAAAAAATACTCCTGCAAAGAAACATGATTAAAAATCTTAATTCATATTGTTGGGTGTCAATATTAGGGTACTCATAAGACAAGAGTTAAAAGACATCAACCTCAGTCCGTCTAGAATAATTGTGAGCGTAGTTGCGGCCCGGTCCGGCCCAACCGAGGGAGTTTCTGGCTCGCCCGACCCCTCGGGCGCTGGCTCCGCGTCGCCCGACCCCTCGGGCGCGGGACCCGCCTCGCCCGACCCCCTGGAGTCGGAACTACTCTCAGACAGAAGTGAAGGCCCTGAGAGGGGCCCGCGCCACCTCAACCACCATGGGTGTGCGCCTTTGACATAAAAGGGGGAGTAGGTATGCCTCGACATGACCCGCGACCGTGACCAGCCATCCCTGGGAGCTCACATCGCCACGGCGTCCATAGGGCAGTCCTGTGTCGCCAACTCCTCGTACGACCCCCGTCAGACATCCACAGTTCTACACTATGCCTTCAACTCTGGCATGGTCTCCGTCAGAGGAGCCCGTTGACCATACCGTCCTCCGGGCGGTATGGAGCGCCACGATTGACCCACGACACCCACGCCTGGGACCGATGGCAGGCAAGGCTGCAGCGTGGGGATGTCCCCATCGTCTACAAGACAGTTAGGGCCTACCAGCAGGGGAAGGGAAACAGCGCGGCTCTAGGACACCCTTCCCTCTCTTTTGTTTTTCTCTTCCTTCTCTCTCCATCCTCTTTGGTGTATGACTGGCCCTTCCATTGAGGCTATAAAAGGGAAGGACTAGTACCTTTCTAGAGGACAATCGGATGACCCAAGAAGAACACGCTCACGACCTCAACTCACAGAGACTTGGGAGCTCGTCCCTCTCTTGACCGTTTGTAACGCCTACTACGAACTCAGTACAAGTAACACGAGCAGCAGCTCGCAACTGGACGTAGGGACATTCCGCCGAACCAGTATACATCCTCATGTCCTCTTTGCACAGCCATCCGATCGCAAACGCGCAATCCACAAAATTTACTAGCCGGTGATTCCGAACACCGGCAGTTGGCGCGCCAGGTAGGGGCCTTTACGCGTTTTGTCACTTTCATCAGGCTTCGGATGGCCAGCCACGACATCGACTGGACCCCGGGCGCGCACGTGCGCTTCGGGAGTCTTGACTTCATCGTCACCACCGAGGGAGAGCTGGCGAGGGCTCCCATCCCCCAGACTCCCCCCGCCACTGGCCTCGACGCGATCGCCGGGGCCCTCGAGGAGTTGCGGTTGAGCGCTCCGAAGGCTCGCGCCCCAGAGCGCGACCAGCCCCTCGACTTCAACTTCGGAAGGCTGGTGTAACATAACCGACCAATTATACGAAATTAAGTAAGAAAATCACCAGCCGGAGCAGACGATTTAGCAAACTTAAGCCCGTATAACCCGGTAGTCCGTGAAATCACGAAGAATTTCAAACCAACTCGCAGACCAGCCAAGATCGTAATAAATTTAACGGTCACCATCACATGTTACATAAAAGTTCGCATCACAGATACATCAGAGTTTAAACATAGTTATTACAATCCGAGTTCGAATAGAAAGTAGCGGAAGCAAATAGTTTAAATCCACATACACTCACACGGAGTTCGAAGTAAAGTGTCAGCTGATGATCATCTCCAACAAAAGCATTAGATGAGACGTAAAGAACGATCATTGCCCCTGGTCCTAAGCATCACCCATCGCAGGATAAAGACAGTTGATACAGTAGCCGTAATACATCTATCCATCTGCAACAAGTGGGAACAAAACCCTGAGTACAAGAAAGCACTCAGCTAGACTTACCCGACATAACCAAAAATAAAGTGACACCAAGGATTATGAAGGACTTTATAGTGGTGTAGCTGACTCATTTGCAAAAGGCATTTTTAGCATTTCAAGAACATTTTTCCAGAAACAATAGATCAAGTTAATCATTATTCACCTGTCGGCTACATGTGCACCTATACTAGAGCAAGCATATGATTAAGCAATTAATGATAACCAATGATCATTAGCAACTTTCATAATATCATATCCATTATAACTATCTAAGTGTTCCATCAACATTACTACAATGAAGTAACTCAAGTCAAGTGTTCACTATCCAGTGAACGATGGCGATTCGAATCGATTATTAATTAGCTGGTAATTTATTCCTCACACAAACCTCACTCACCCACTAAAGTGAGATATTGGTCACCGAGTCAACTATCCAGGTAAAGTCTCGAGTTTGCCAGGAACCACATGCACCCGGGGGCCAACCGACTGCCCTTCGGTTTTATCATCGCGCCCCCGTGTCCTACCACACCTTCTCCGGTACAGTGCGCTGCAGGCAACCTACTCGGCCCGAATAATCTCTCAGCTTCGCGGTCGAAAGGTACGTTATTCGGCCAGCTAAATGTGAGCATGCGTTCAACATGACCCAAGGCCCAACAACGGTCGGTCCTTAATTGAAACAGACGGAAATCACTACAGTCCGAAACCCTGTAAGTTTTCGCCCGGTCTCAACTTCAAATTAACACTTAGTTATCCTATGATGACATAATTATCCAAGCAGATCCAGGTAACCACCTATAGCTCGCAGGTGACAGGAAATCACCCGACTTCTACCGGTCTAAGCCAGCTAAGCATTGACTCGACTGCGAATACCAGGGTAACAAGGATATAGTATAACAAAGGTAAACAAGGTATAATGCAGCAACGGTTGCAAATAACTCCTGAACGTAATGCATCAATTAAAGTAAAGCATTAATTAAATATTTGTAAACTGAGGGAGAAATGCTCCGGGGCTTGCCTCTCTCGAAGGAACTCGGGCGGTGATCAGGACACTCCTGAAGTTCCTCAATGTCCTCCTCGTCGGCTTCGGGCACCTCCTGTGGCTGCACCTCGAGCTGCTCTTCCGGCTCCTCGGGTACGACGACTGGATTCTCTGCTTGCGATCCTATGATGCATATGCGTAAGTGCTTATGCAAGAGGTGCATCGGATGAAAATACACATAATAATGGTTGTATGCAAGATAGATGAACATGATTCGCTTTATTAGGTAGAGTAGAAGTAAAATTCTTCTACAAGGTAGTCAACATCATCCAAGAACATGTACTATAAGTACCTGTCATCTACTGCATTCTCTTCTACTACTAACTACCATGTAGCCACACGTAAGTACTGCTACACTAATACTACAACCACTGTACTAACATGCTAAGTCACCACATCAAGTGAAAATGTTTTAAAGATACACCAAAGATTTACTAATTCACTGATCATGCACAAACAAACCGTAATTAAACCCTAATTAGCACTAGGTTTGAATAGCAACATCTATTTTTACAGCACAGAAAAATCTAAGAAAATTACAGTAGCTTGCTAGTGCCAAACATAGCATACCACAAAAATTTCACTGTATTTGGACTACTACAATAGCTTACACAAAAAAGACAAAAGACAGGACAGAATTGCACATAAAAATACTTTGTATTATGAAAAGTATCAAACAACAGATTTATCATTTTTCCTATGTTCTACATAGTAAATAAGCACTGTACAAAAATTATCATGCCCATGTTTAATACATATTTTTCTCTCTAGCAAAAATAACAAATATAAGCAAATAAAGGCACTTGAACTAAACCTCAATATTTTTCTACAGAATAGGCATGCCATATATTTTTCATACAAAGTGCATCACACAAGAAGACTAACAAAACTAGAACCATATTTTTCTGAGCAATACATGATTTACTATGCATTTCCAAAGATTAACAGCAATATCAAGTATTAAATAAAATCTTATACAAAAGTATCAAAAATTTGACATGCAATATTTTTAAGTTGTAGATCTAGTGCTAAGAAACACAACAAAATTTATTTCACCATTTTTGGAGCCAAAATGAACAAGTTATGATTTTTGGAAGTATTTCAACAAATCTGGAAATTCATTTTCTTGAAATCTGAAAATACACCCGGACCAAAAAGCTACACGTCCTCGGATCGGTGCACCCCGAGCTCCATTGAGCCGCTGCAAGTGGGTCCTGTGACCCCACTTGCCAGACACAGAGAGAGAGGGAGGGGCGCCGGCGGCCACATCTCGCCGGCGACGAGGTCTCAGCCGGCGAGGGTGCCACCAATCGATTCCCCGCACACACAGGAACACGTGGGGGTGGAAGATGGAGGAGTTGGGGGAGTGGAGCATGGACAGCGGCGCGAATGGCGGACGTGGCCGCGCGGTTGACGTCGGCGAGGTCGGAGCTCGGCAGCCCGGAGCTCCACCCGCGGTAGTAGCTAGGTAGGAAGCTTCTACATGCCATGGCGAGCTTGGCGCGCAAGGAAACGAAGGGAGAGAGGGCATATGGGGCTCCGGCCACGCACGCCAGCCAACGGCAGCCATGGCGGGCAGCGGAGGAGAAATGCCCAAGGCAGGCTCCACCTGGCTCAACCAGCGAAGTTGTCGCGAGCACTGGGTGTCGGAGAGCGAGGCGGAGCGGTGTGCTCGCTATTGCGGGCGGCGGTGGACCACCGGCGGGGCTGCGGCTCGCGGTGGCGAGTGGAAGGAGCCGCTCGGGTTTTTCGAAATGGGGGAGAGAGAGCGAATGGAGAGGGACGGGGCGCTGCAGCTGGCTTGAAGACAGGCGAGCGCGCGCGCGGGAGGGGCCACCGGACGCCAGGTGCCACCGTCGCTGGCGCATGGCGGCCACGGGGCGCGCGGCTCCTAAGTGCGGTCGGGCGCGGCGCGCGCGCGAGAGGGAGGCGCGGTGCGGGCGTGGGCCTTGGCCGGGGAAGCCACGCTGGGCCAAAAGAAGGAGCGCGGGTGTGAGCGTGGCGCGCGGGAGAAAGGCTAGGCCGGCTGCGCTGATGGGCCGAAAGGGAGGTGACGGGACGGCCCGGTAAGCAAAGAAAATGAATTTTTCAATTTTTGTTTTCAAATAAATTTCAAACAGCAGCTTCAAATCAATTTTTGAGCAAGTAAATGACATTTTCTGAAAATGGCCCAAAAATAAAAGTTGCTTAGAATTTAATTCTCTACAACTTTTATTAAGGGACCAACTCAAAATTCTGCATAGATTTTGAACTGGAATGTAAAAGCGAAATATGAAGGGTTTTTGTCCATTTTTAGGAATATTTTTAAAAGCAAAATTTGACAAAATTTGAATACCAAAATTGCTCCATAAATCATGGTGAACCATTATAAGCTAATTAGTTAGGCAAACAAACATGTTTAACACTAGTATAAGCAAGAACATGGCATAGAATTATTTAAACAAAACTATTGCAACAAGCATGTTTCAAGTCCATGTTTCATTAGTTTCATTTACAGTTGATGCTATGCTCATGAATGCTTGATGATGCATTATGCTCATGATTTGCAGGTGCTAAATGCATGCGTAACACCGGGGTGTTACAGCTGGAGCACCAGCTCGCTGTCTACCTAGGACCACACCCGTCCTAGGAGGACCGGAGTGCCCTCACCTTCTCCTTTGTCAATGTCATGACGGAGCTCACCAGCGGAGAACCTCTCTCCCCGGACGTCTTTACCCAGGGCGCCTCGACGGCGTTCCCTTACGATTTGCGCAACGCCGAGCAGATCGTCGAGCGCCATGTGGCGCGACTTTTCAGTTCCTGCCCACAAAGTCGTGGGCATGGCCGACTACTTCAAGGAGTCGATCCACGATCTCCTCGTGAGTGATTCAAAGTTGATCTCTGTCTCCGTTTCCAGCGAGGGGAGCCATCACCCTTCGCAGGAGTGCTTTATGGCGGAGACCTCCGATGGTCATGTCTCAAGCGCTAGTGACTCTGCCGAAACCCCTCGAGAGGTCCCCGTGCGTGCGGTTGCAGGAGGGGCAAGGGTCCTGCCTCCGGCGGCGGCAGCCTCAGCCCCGCTACAACTGGGACAATCACCCATTGAGCAGGTGCAAGCACGGTAGCATGAGCTTGAGGAAGCACGCCGCGGGCTAGAGGAAGAGCGCACTCAGCTCGAGCGTGAGATCGTGTAACGCCGCGCTGAGGGCGGACGCGCACGGGCCAGGGCCCGTGACGTTCACCGGTGGATTGTGGAGGACGGTGATAGTCTTCCGCAGTTCACCCGGGCCAGCCAGAACATCGCCGCCGCGGTGGCCCTGCTCCGAAGGCTCCCCGAGCCAGCAACTCCTGACGAACGCAAGACCCAGCGGGAGATCCGCGAGGTACTTGTCAACGTGGCGGAGCAACAGGCAGAGAGCTCGCTGTCATGACGGCGTGGGCCCGACGCCAGCCAGCGTGCGTCCGCCGGGCGGGACGCCAGGGACGCGTCCGTCCACCAGGCACCACATGGCGCGGGGCCACCAACCTGCCCCCAATACATGAGCGTGTCGGCCCCATCCATGACGCTCGTGTCGTCCTGGACGCCCGTAAATGTGGAAGGGTGGACAGGAGGTAGGAGGCCGACCACAGATACCACCCTCGTCGTGGCAGACGCTACGACGCCAACGAGGACCGGAGCCCGAGCCCCCCACCGCTGGGGCCTCAGGCTTTCACCCGGCACATCCTTCGCGTGCCGTTCCCACAGCGGTACCGCGTGTCGACCAACGTCCTCAAGTACTTTGAGGAATCGAACCCTGGCCTATGGCTTGAGGACTACCGGCTTACCTACCAGGCTGGCGGCGCGGACGACGACTACTTCATCATCCGCAACCTCCCATTGTTCCTGGCCGACTCGGCCCAAATGTGGCTGGACCACCTCCCGCCAAACTCCATCAAGGATTAGGCGGACCTGAAGGAGATCTTCATGGAGAACTTTTAGGGCACCTATACGCGCCCTAGGAACCCCTGGGACCTCAAGAACTATCGGCAAAAGCCGGACGAGTCCCTCCGTGACTACATCCGACGCTTCTCCAAGTAGTGCAACGAGTTGCCAAACATCACCGACGCCAACGTCATCAACGCATTCCTGTCCAGGACTACCAACAAGACCCTGGTCCACAAGCTGGGGCAAAAAAGTCCACGGACCACCAAGGAGCTCTTCGACATCGCCACCAGCCACACCTTGGGCGAGGAGGCGGTTGGAGCGATTTTCGACCACACCCGCGGTAAGGCCAAGCGAGACGAGGATGCCGCCGAAGGCACCTCCAACCGCTCACAGAAGAAGAAGAAGAAGAACAAGCCATGATCTGATGACTCACTTGTGGCCGCTACTGAGTGCAAGAGCAAGAAGGCGTCTGCCGAGGGTGCCCCGGATCACTTCGAGAAGATGCTCGAGGGACCTTGCCCGAACCACGTCTACCCCATCAAGCACGCCTACAAGGACTGCGGGCTCATGAAGAAGTTCCTGTCCGGGGGCTCCAAGCAAAGGGACGGGAAGAAGAAGCCCGACCCCCCGGAGGACGACGCTGAGGAGAAGGAGGACGCCTTCCCGGAGGAGACTGGCTGCCTCATGATCTTCGACGGGCCAACGGTGTATGACTCCAAGCGTCGGCAAAAGCTCGCGCGCCAAGAGGTGTACGCGGCCGAGCCGGCCACGCCCGCTTTCCTCCGGTGGTCAAGGTCCCCCATCACCTTCGACCGCTCTGACCACCCAGACAGCGTTCCGTATCCGGGCCGATACCTACTTGTCTTGATCCGATCATCGACAAAAAGCGTCTCAGCAAGGTGCTGATGGATGGGGGGTAGCGGCCTCAATATCATGTTCATCGAGACGCTCGACGCCATGGGCATCGACTAGGCACGCATCCGACCGTCCAGAGCGCCTTTCCACAGCATCGTGCCGGGCAAACAAGCCAAACCACTCGGGTAGATCGACCTGCCCGTTACCTTTGGGGATAAGTCCAACTTTAGGACTGAAACCCTTACCTTCGAGGTGGTCGATTTCCATGGAACCTACCACGCCATCCTGGGACGTCCATGCTACGTGAAGTTCATGGCCGTCCCCAACTACACGTACCTTAACCTAAAGATGTCGGGCCTGCACGGGATCATCACTGTCGGCACCACCTTCCAGCGCGCTCATGAGTGCGACGTGGAGTGCTGCGAGCTTGCTGCTGCTACCGTCGCCTCCGAAGAGCTCACGGTCGTTAGGGAGGCGACGACCGAGGACGTGCCTGACTCCAAGCGACAGGCCAGAGCCTTCGAGCCCACGGAGGGCACCAAGGAGGTCCCAGTCGACCCCAACGACTCCAACGGCAAGGTGCTGCGCATCAGTGCCGCCCTCTCCCCTAAATAGGAAAGCGCGCTCGTCGACTTCCTCCGCGCGAACCGTGATGTATTTGCGTGGAAACTCTTGGATATGCTAGGAATTCTAAGGGAAGTCGCCGAGCACGCCTTGAGGATCAAGCCGGGCTCCAAGCCGGTGCAACAGCACCTGCGTCGCTTCGACGAGGAGAAGCGCAAGGCCATTGGCGAGGAGATTGTGAAGCTTTTGGCGGCTGGATTCATCAAGGAGGTGTATCATCCCGAGTGGTTAGCCAACCCCGTTCTTGTAAAAAAGAAGAATGGGAAATAGAGAATGTGTGTTGACTATACTAGTCTCAACAAGGCGTGCTCGAAGGATCTGTTTCCTTTGCCACGCATAGATCAAGTAGTCAACTCGACCTCGGGGTGCGAAACCCTCTGCTTCCTTGATGCGTACTTTGGCTACCATCAAATCACGATGAAAGAGTCTGACCAGCTCGCGACTTCTTTCATCACGCCATTCGGATCGTACTGTTATGTTAGCATGTCGTTCGGTCTGAAGGACGCAGGAGCAACATACCAACGATGTATGCTCAACTGTTTCAGCGATCTCATTAGAGAGACCGTCGAGGCATACGTGGACGACATCATAGTCAAGTCCAAAAAGGCCGACTGGCTTGTGGCCGACCTCGAGAAAGCTTTCAAGAAACTCCGAGAGAACGGCATAAAACTCAACCCTGAAAAATGCGTTTTCACGAACCCGAGAGGTATGCTGCTCGGGTTCATCATCTCTGAGCGCGGCATCAAGGGTAACCCAGAAAAGATTATGGCCATCACTTGGATGGGTTCAATTTAGAACGTAAAGGGGGTACAGCGGATCATGGGATGCCTCGCGGCTCTCAGCCGTTTCATATCACGCCTCGGTGAACGAGGTATCCCCCTTTACTGGCTCCTGAAGAAAACCGACCGGTTCGTGTGGACAGTCGAGGCTTAGAAAGCGCTTGACAAGTTCAAGCAAGTTGTCGGCGTTTGGTCCCGCGGGGGTCCTAAGCCGACGAGTGAGTGCTGCGTGTCCCTAATCTGGATGGTGATGCAAGGAGAATACACGGGGATTTATCCTGGTTCGGGCAAGAGAAGGCCCTACGTCCAGCGGGGAGGGGGAGTATTGTATTTTCTTGCACCAAAGTGCTTGCGTAGGGGTTACAAGCTGTGAAAGAGGGAACCGAGCCTAGGTCTCAAAGGGAAAGTGAGAGTACAAGGAGATTGCTTGAGATGTTGATCTGTGGGTGGTGTGCCTTTGCTCGTTTGAGCGTGGCTTCTGGCTTGCGTCTTGCCTTGTCCGTTCGTTTGTTGCCTCTCTCTCTTATAGAGCCCTGGCCTGCCCTTTTATAGGGTAAGAGGAGGCCGGGACACCGGGGTGCCTTGAGGTGAAGTTATGTCGATCCCTATGGAGGTGGCTGTAGCGACGTGTCCCAGGAATGGCCGGCCATCCCTGGACACCATGGTGACGTAGGGGATGAGACGGTGAAAAGACCCTGAGTCCTGTGCCACGTCGGCCTTTCCTCCCTGCTGACCGGTCGGTGGGTCGAGGCTGGGTCGAGGCCGGGCGGATAAGGCCGAATCCCCGAGATCGTATTCACCCTCGAGGGTGACCAGTAGCAAAATAGTGTGCGGTATGGTGTGTATAGTGATAGGTTTTCACCTCCCATCCCGGGATGGGTGGTAAAAAGTGAGACCTGACACCGGCATTGCTTCCACGTCGGTCACGACTGTAGCCATGATGGTAGGAGGTTGTAGGTAGTCGTATTAAATACTCTGACTTTTGTCTCAGAGTAGGTGGATAGAATGGGTCGAGTGTTCTGACCTGAGGTCGTGCGAGTCGGAGATTGCCGATAGTCGAGGTGCCTTGTCGAGCGAGCTTCGTACGAGTCGGGACGCGATCGAGGTGTCCCGTCGAGGGTGCCTCGTACGAGTCGAAACGTAGTCAAGGCGTCCCGTCGAGCTGGCCTCGTGCGAGTCAGAATGCAGTCGAGGTGTCTTGTGCGCTATCTTTGGCTTTGTTCCGTTTGTGGGTAGCGTTTTGTTTTTCTTAATCGTTGATTGTGGGTACCCCTAGTTTGTAGGTACCGACAGTAGCCCCCGAGCCTTTGGGTGAGTGTGGGTCACTCTCTCAGAGGCTCAGTGGTTCATGAACTGGAGTCGTAGCGTTGTAACTTTTTTTGGTGGGGACGCGCGAGCACACCCGCCGGGTGTAGCCCCCGAGGCCTCGGTGGAGTATTTGGACTCCTCCGAGGTATTTTACACGCTCTATTGAGGAACGGTCTCGTATCGTGGCGTGTTCTGTATTTTTTCATTCGAGGTTTGGTTTTTTGCGGTCGAGCCCCCGAGCCTCGTGCGCGTGAGGTCGATCAAAGTCTTGACCGTCTTTTATCGTTCGACCCTCACGCTCCTTTTTTAGAAAAAAGGAGGAGGGGTGGGGAACGTCGTACTACCCTCGTTTGGGCGAGTTCCGACGGCCTCTGGTGAGCTATTAACGGGGAATTCGAGTGTGAGCCCGTGCTCCATTCGGTAGGAGTCGGCTAGCGGCCACGGAGGTGCTCTCAAGAATGCCAAAGAGTAGTCGTGTGGATCTCGATTCCTTGCGACGGGATTCGAGGGCTCGATGCCTCCCTCCGAGGGGATTCCTCCATCGACCTTCTCTTTTAGCCTCGAATACGTCTTGGGGTGCCTCGAGAGCACGGCTCGAGCCCTGGCCTTGTATGGGCGCATCCCTAGTCGTCCCTGACTCTGTTACTCCAGGGCAGCTGTCAAACCCTAGTCGAGGGCCAGCTTTCGATCCCTCGAGATTCATATCAGGCTCGGAGCTCGTTACCCATGCGTATGGGAATATCCATCCGCGGATCCTTCTCCTACCTGTTTCGGGCGCGTCTTTTCAGGAGGGGAAGCGAGATTGGCGTGGTGCGACGGTTACGGCGCGCATAGCGGCCACGTGCCCATATCTGCGGGTTTCGAGGGAGCGTTTAGGTAAGGTCATTGAATGCAAAAACTGCTCCTACCTTTTTGCTCGCCCGTTGGACTTCCATTGGGGTATAAGAGCAAGACCCGGGGTTCCATTTTCCCCTACATGCCCTTTTGCATTCTCGCCTTCCCTGCCCTACTTCGCCTTCTCCGTCGCCTTGCACCCTTCAGCCGCCGTCCAGCGCCGCCGTCGCTTTTTCTCGCCTGTGTAGTTTTTCGACAACAATGGCAGGCAAGAGCCAGCTCCTCCCCGCCAATGCTTGGGCCAACTCCTCGGTAACGGAGAGGAGGCTGGAAGAGCTGGTCCGCGATGGGCTTTTGCGGTCGAAGACGAATCGGACCCAGCCGGAGTGGAGAGCGCCGCCGTCTGACCACCAGGAACCGGCACCCCTAGAAGGCTATGTGGTGAGCTTCATATGCTTCCACGAGAGGGGGTTCGGTGTGCCGGCCAGCCCCTTCATGCGGGCGCTCCTCCACTACTACAAGGTGGAGCTGCACCACCTCGCCCCCAACGCCATCTCGCAGGCTGCCATTTTTGTGACGGTCTGCGAGGGATACCTGGGGATGGAGCCACAGTGGAATCTGTGGCTCCACCTCTTCAGGGCGGAGCTTTTTGCCAAGAAGGCGAGAGAGCGAGGGGCACGGCGCGCGGTGCACGCGGGGAGCTGCGTCCTCCAAGTCCGGTCTGGTCGAGGCGACCAGTACATCCCGGCGCAGTTGATCTCCTCGAACAGCGGCTGGCACGACGGCTGGTTCTACCTCCGCAATGACGGCGACCAGCTGCTGAGGTATTCTGGCCGGGTGCTGGTCGCTCGAGAGGAGAACTGGGGGTACGACGTCGTTGAAGACGAGAAGCCAAAGTTGGAGCCACTGCTCGACGCGCTATGGAGGCTCCGTCAGCGTGGACTGTCGGCGGGGATGGTGGCCGCGGCGTTTCATCGCCGGAGGGTGATGCCACTGACGCAGCGTCAGCTTCGGCTTGACCAGATGACGCCGGAGGCGCCGTTGGAGGGGAGCAGGATGTCGCACGAGTCCCTCCCCCTCGACGAGGTCGCTCGACGTGCGTGACGGATGGTGGGGAGCTTCTGGCAGGAGGATATCGATCGGGTTCCGATGCGCCCCACCCAGGGATTTGAGCCCCTGGTAAGTGTCGTCCTTGCGTTCTTGAGATCTTTTGCTTCTGGATTCCTTCCACTAACTTGGTCGAGGTCCGTGTACAGGATCTGTCGGCGGTTAAGGAAACGCGGTCGCCGCTTCTGGAAGATCGGGTCGCTCTGGAGGCTCGACGCCTCTTGGCGGCCCAGAAGAAAGTGGAGAAAGACGCCGCCAAGAAGCGTCAAGTCCACAAGGCCCAGGAGCAGGAGGCGCTGAAGAAGCGTCGACGTCAACAGAGCCTCGATGGGCTCCCACTTGAGGAGTCTCCCTCCGAGACGGTCTCGGGGGAGAATGGTGATGACGGTGACGACGATGACGCCTTGTCGCGGTACGACGCCGCGACTTGTCTGGCGGACCTCCCCGATGTGCGCCCCTTTTTGGAGCCCATTGGGGGGTCGACCTCCAAGGCCTCGGCGCCCGTTGAGGGAGAGGAGGAGCCAGGAGAGAAGGAGGCCGGAGCGGGTCCCTCAGCAGGAGGGGCCGCCTCGTCTGGGGCCCCGCAAGAAGGGTCGATGGCGCCGCTCCGACGAGTCCAAGCACCTCGGGCTCAGATGGCGACCGGGGCAGCGGCGTCGGCATCGACGTCAGCGTCCGGGGCACCGTCGACGGGCGTGAGGACCCGAGGCCAGCTAGCCTCGGCGGCGCAGAGGACCCTGGACGCTCCGCCAGCTAGGGCTCCGAGGAGCGCTCGGACAGCAGGAGGCTCGACGGTAGGGCCGTCGCAGGCGCCGTCGGGTGGCTCTGGCCCGCCGAGACCTAGGCCCCTGGTTCCCATATCTGGGTAAGCCTTTCTACCCTATTTTTTGTGATCGGTGATCCCATTTTTTATTCTGACGCGTTTATTTGTTCCTTAGGCATAAGCGCAAGGCGGAGCTTGCGGGTCCGACCCCCGTGAAGGCGCTCCGGTCGGGCGCCGCCGTAATAATGCGGACGGCGGCCGACGACGCTGCCTGGGCCGTGAGACTCCAGGCTGCAATGGAGCGGTTAAAGCAGCGGGAGGCGGCTGCCCAGCCGGGGGCGGGCGCCCAGGAGGTCACCGGCCCTGACCCCGCCGCGCAGGGGTCGGGGCCGACGGAAACGGTGGTCCCCAGCGGTGCCGGGCTCGAGGCGCCCGGCACTGGTGGGCCGGAGCCTGGGTCGACAGCGACCACCCAGGCGTCCGTCGAGGCCGCCGAGGCCGAAACATCCATCCGCGACGCGGGGCGGGCGGATGTTGGAGAAGGACAGGAGGTGGTGGAGGCCCTGCCGGAGGCGGGGCAGGAGGCGGCGCGGCCGAAGGAGCCGCAGTCGCAGCAGGACCGGCCGACGGAGCCGGCGGTCATGGTGGAGAGGGGGGCGGTCACGCCACCGCCCATCGTCCAGGCGGTGGTGCCGGTAGTCGAGGTGCCAGCCCCGCCGCAAGGGTCGACCCCGGCCCTGATCGACCTCACCCTCGACGACTCCCCTGCCGACAAGAGGAAGCAGGTGGCGGACGTCGAGGCGGCCGAGGCTGCAGATCGGGCCTGTACCTCTATGGCGTTGGAAGGTGACCAGGCTGAGGCGTCGGTCGGGTGGCCGGACTTTGCCGGGTTGGCACTCATGCGGGCGGAGGAGGAGCTTCCGCGCTGGGGGAGGTCGACCCTCGAATTTAGGGATGCGTCCAACCCTAGCGTCGAGCCCTTCTTCGCGCTCGACGACAAGGACGAGGTGCACCACTGGGAGTACCTCGAGGGACTCCGGAAGCACACGATGCAGTCCCTGCGTGTGGTTTCGGACACCCTGGCACGGGACATGTCGGAGGCTTTCGAGGTAAGCCGGATTCATTAGTTTTTTCTTGTGCTTTATCCCTCCCTTTTCCTTGGTTCTGACTGTTAGATTTTAACCGTGGTCAGGAGCTCAAGGAGCGTTCCCGCCGCAAGTCACTCTTCATTCGTCATGAGAGTGGCGTGTGGGCAGCGCTCGCCCGTCAACGGGCCTTGGTCGAGGAAGCCAACAGGCGGCTCTCCCAGCAGAGCGCCGAGACGGCCGAGCTTCGCGTCGCCTACGTGGCGGTCAAGGAGGAGGCGGCGCAGGCCCGGGAGGCCGAGGCCGCGGCGCGTGAAAATGTGGCAAGGGCCCGGGAGGAGGCTGCCAAAGCCCGCAAGGACCTCGCGCCGCTGCTGGCGCGTGTGAAGGAGCTCGAGGAGGACATCGCCTTGGTCGGTGGCCAGCGTGATGCCCTCAGCATCCAGATCGGGACGGCGTCTGCCCGCGTCAGAACCTTGGAAAGCGAGGTTGTGATGTTGTCGGGGACGGTCTGAGAGAGGGACGAGGCTCTCTCGGGCGCCGCCCGGGAGGTTGAGGCGCTGAGGGCGGCGCTCCACGACAGGGACGAGGCTCTTCGAGCATCTGAGAAGACGTGCGGGGAGCTGCGCGACGAGGTCTTGGGCTGGCAGACCTATTCTGAGGGTAAGCTTTTGTTGTACAGTGGCCTTGGTGTCGAAGTCCCAGGCTTGCGCTAACTTGATGCTTGTGTTCCAGAGTTGGAGAAGGAGCAGCAGGCGGCTCAGATGGCGGCCACCTCATTCCAGAACCTCTTCGAGGCCGAGATCCAGCGGACTCAGTTGCTTTAGGGCGCCATCACCTCTGTATGCGACGGCCTGGGGGTCGAGCCCGATGCCGACACTGAGGAGAACGCCCCGGGGAACTCCTTCGTCCGTCGGATGGTGGCGCTGGGCCGCCTCGTTCGCGAGAGGATACGAGGCAGCCTGCATCACAGCGTGAAGAGGGCTCTGGCGGTCGTTCGGTCCGGATTCGTGTATGACATGGACCTTGTTGCTGATGGCTTCATCACGGATCTGGATCGGACGGACGAGGAGAACGAAACCCCCTGCCTGGGCCTAATCGAAGCCGCTGAGGAGCCTGGTAGTCGCCAGGCCAAGCTCTTCGAGGTCGAGGTGGTTCCGCCTACCGATGACGAGGGCCTGTGAGCCAAACCTGGGCATGAAGGCCCATGTAATAAGTTAGTGTTTGTAACTTTGGTCATGGTGGCCTCAGAGGCCTTGAAACGCTCGAATGTAAACTTGTACTGATCGTTAAGTTTTGTTCGAGTTTTTTCTTCTCTTTATCGCTTGAATCACATTCTTGCATGATTTACTTAGCGCGCGGTCGTGCCCCTTGGCGTAGGGGAGCGAGTGGAGGTATCGTAGCCTCGGAGGCATAAGTGATCTCGTGGCTCGACTGCCCTCGAGCTTCAGGGTGCGCTTGCGGCCTTGCAGATCATGTAAGAACTTGATTTAAAGCGAACAGGGGTGTAATCTTTTTCAAAGTTATGAACCATTACTAGGTCTACTTAGTGCGCGGTCGCACCCCTAGGCATGAGGGGTGAGTGGAGGTACCGTAGCCTCGGAGGCGTAAGTGATCTCGCAGCTCGACGGCCCTTTGAGCCTTAGGGTACTCCCGCGGCGTTGTCGACTTAAGTGACAGCTCTCTTTTTTTGAAAAAGAGTATGAGTTTTTTCAGGGACAGGGGGTTCCCCCCCTTGCAGCCCCCGAGGGAGGGTCGATTATGAGAAAACAGAGTCGATCCTTCCTGGTTGTTATGAAAACAAAGCTTTGAACACCGCTGTATTCTTTATTGATGAGATTGAAAAGAATTTACAGAGCCTCGAGGCCTTTTAAGGGAAAAAGCGACGTAGCTGTTCAATGTTCCAAGCGTTGGTGAAGATTTCGCCCTTCTCATTCGATAGCCTGTAGGTGCCGGGCTTCAACACTTCTGCGATGATGTATGGCCCTTCCCACGGCGGTGTGAGCTTGTGTCATCCTTTGGTGTTCTGGCTTCGCCGTAGCACCAGGTCACCAACATTGAGGTCGCGCCTATGGACGTGTCTATCGTGGTAGCGTCGGAGACTCTGTTGATACCTGGCAGAATGCAACAGAGCCACATCGCGAGCTTCCTCGAGCTGGTCGAGGGCATCCTCTCTTGTGGCGTTGTTATTTTTCTCGTTGTAGGCCTTCAACCTCGGGGATCCGTATTCTACATCAGTTGGGAGCATAGCCTCGGATCCGTAGACTAAGAAGACTGGAGTGAACCCCGTGGCTCGACTCGGCGTTGTTCTTAGGCTCCACAGGACCGAGGGAAGCTCGGCAGCCCATTTCTTGCCGTGTTTGTTTAGCTTGTCAAAAAATTCTGGGTTTCAGGCCTTGCAGGACCATGCCGTTGGCACGTTCTACTTGGCCATTTGTTTTTGGATGAGCTACGGCCGACCAGAGCACACGGATGTGGTGGTTGTCGCAGAAATCCAGAAACTTTTTACTAGTGAATTGGGTGCCATTGTCCGTGATGATGCAGTTAGGAACCCCAAAGCGGTGGACGATGTCGGTAAAAAATAGCACAGCTTGCTCAGACCTGATGCTGGTGATAGGACGAGCCTCGATCCACTTGGAAAATTTGTCAATGGCGATGAGCAAGTGGGTGAAGCCTCCAATTGTCCTAAGCCGACGAGTAAGTGCTGCGTGTCCCTAATCTGGATGGTGATGCAAGGAGAATACACGGGGATTTATCCTGGTTCGGGCAAGAGAAGGCCCTACGTCCAGTGGGGAGGGGGGAGTATTGTATTTCCTTGCACCGAAGTGCTTGCGTAGGGGTTACAAGCTGTGAGAGAGGGAACCGAGCCCAGGTCTCAAAGGGAAAGTGAGAGTACAAGGAGATTGCTTGAGATGTTGATCTGTGGGTGGTGTGCCTTTGCTCGTTTGAGCGTGGCTTCTGGCTTGCGTCTTGCCTTGTCCGTTCGTTTGTTGCCTCTCTCTCTTGTAGAGCCCTGGCCTGCCCTTTTATAGGGTAAGAGGAGGCCAGGACGCCGGGGTGCCTTCAGGTGAAGTTTTGTCGATCCCTGTGGAGGTGGCTGTAGCGACGTGTCCTAGGAATGGCCGGCCATCCCTGGACACCATGGTGACGTAGGGGATGAGACGGTGAAAAGACCCTGAGTCCTGTGCCACGTCGGCCTTTCCTCCCTGCTGACCGGTCGGTGGGTCGAGGCTGGGTCGAGGCCGGGCGGATAAGGCCGAATCCCCGAGATCGTGGGATACGGACCTTGTCGTATTCACCCTCGAGGGTGACCAGTAGCAAAATAGTGTGTGGTATGGTGTGTATAGTGACAGGTTTTCACATCCCATCCCAGGATGGGTGGTAAAAAGTGAGACCTGATACTGGCATTGCTTCCACGTCGGTCACGGCTGTAGCCATGACGGTAGGAGGTAGTAGGTAGTCGTATTAAATACTCTGACTTTTGTCTCAGAGTAGGTGGATAGAATGGGTCGAGTCTTCCGACCTGGGGTTGTGTGAGTCGGAGATTGCCGATAGTCGAGGTGCCTTGTCAAGCGAGCTTCGTACGAGTCGGGACGCGGTCGAGGTGTCCCATCGAGGGTGCCTCGTACGAGTCAGAACATAGTCGAGGCGTCCCGTCGAGCTGGCCTCGTGCGAGTCGGAACGCAGTCGAGGTGTCTTGTGCGCTATCTTTGGCTTTGTTCCGTTTGTGGGTAGCGTTTTGTTTTTCTTAATCGTTGATTGTGGGTACCCCTAGTTTGTAGGTACCGACACAAGTCTTGACGGAGGCCCCGATTCTAGTCCCGCCAGTCGAGAGGGAACCGCTCCTGCTGTATATCACGGTCACCACGCAAGTGGTTAGTGCTGCACTAGCGGTAGAACGGGAGGAAGCAGGGCACGCTCTCAGGGTGCAACGCCCTATTTATTTCATCAGCGAGGTCTTGACCGAATCCAAGACTCGTTATCCTCAAATCCAAAAGCTCCTGTACGCCGTCCTGATCGCCAAGAGAAAATTACGGCACTACTTCGAGTCACACCCCGTGACGGTAGTTTCATCCTTCCCTCTTGGAGAGGTCATCCAAAACCGCAACACCACGGGGAGGATTGCCAAATGGGCGCTCGAGCTGATGGATGAAAGGATCACTTACACACACCCGGACAGCCACCAAGTCCCAGGCGCTAGCTGACTTCGTTGCGGAATGGATTGAGATCCAGATGCCATCGACGACCATCGATCAGGAATACTGGACGATGTACTTCGATGGCTCGTTGATCAAGGAGGGCACCAATGTCGGTCTCGTCTTCGTATCCCTACTCAGAGTACACATGAGGTATATGGTTCACCTCCAGTTCCCCGCCTGTAACAATGTGGCCGAGTACGAAGTGCTCGTCAATGGCCTGCGCATCGCCGTCGAGCTAGGGATCCGACGACTGGACATTAGGGGCGACTCGTAGCTCATCATCGACCAAGTCACGAAGGAGTCAAGCTGTCACAACCCGAAGATGGTCGCGCACTACCAGGAAGTGCACAAGCTGGAGGACAAGTTCGACGGCCTCAAACTCAATCGCATTCCCCGATGACTCAACGAAGCAGCCGACGAACTGACGAAGATGGCGTCCGACCGAGAGCCAGTCCCGGCTGGCGTCTTTGCTAGTGATCAGCACAAGCCCTCCATCCGTTATGGGGAGCTAGAATGAGCTGACAATGAGTCACCTATTTCAGGCTTGGGGACTGGTTCTGACAACAAACTTCTTACCTTGGGCTCGGGGGTTGGCCTCCAGTGGCCCTGCCTGACCCTAAGGTTATGGAAGTCAACGAGGCTCCGCCGATAAGGCCCGACCCCTTGCCGGACTGGAGAGTCCCGTACCTCGACTGCCTCATCCAAGAAACGCTCCTAGTCGACAAGACAGGGGCGCGACGGCTCGCACGCCACGCCAAGTCATTCGTTGTCATCGGGGAAGAGCTCTACAAAAAGATCCGCACAGGACTCCTGCAACGGTGCGTCCCCACCGAGCAAGGAAAAATTCTACTAGACAACATCCACCGTGGTTCCTGCGGACATCACACAGGGCCAAGGACCCTGGTCGGCAAAGCTTTCCTACAAGGCTTCTACTGGCCCACCGCAGTAGTCGACGCCGAGCGGATCGTCCGCACCTGCGAAGGGTGCCAATTCTACGCCCGGTAGACCCATCTGCCAGCTCAAGCGCTCCAAATGATCCCTATCAAATGGTCATTTGCGGTCTGGCGACTTGACCTAGTCAGGCCCCTCAAGAAGGCGCCCGAGGGCTATACACACTTGCTTGTCGCCGTAAACAAGTTCACCAAGTGGATAGAGGCTCGACCGATCACGAAGATCAGGTGTGAAGAGGTCGTCAAATTCTTCACGGACATCATCCACCGCTTTGGGGTCCCGAACTCTATAATCACGGACAACGGCATGCAATTTACAGGGAAGAAATTCCTCAGATTCTGCGATGATAACCATATCAGGGTTGACTGGGCCGCCGTGGCACACCCCCGTACAAACGGACAAGTTGAGCATGCCAATGGCATGGTGCTCCAGGGCCTCAAGCCTAGGATCTTCAATAGGCTCAACAAGTTTAGCGGGCGGTGGGTCGCAGAGCTTCCCACGGTTCTTTGGAGCCTAAGGACGACCTTCAGTAGGGCCACAGGCTACATGCCCTTCTTTATGCTTTACAACGTTGAGGCAATCCTGCCGACCGACCTCGACTACGGGGCACCCAGAGTAATCGCATACAAAGAGCTAGAGGCCAAGGAATACCTTGAGGACGCTGTGGACCAGCTTGACGAGGCCCGCGATGTTGCCCTCGCCCGCTCCGCAGGTACCAGCAGGCGCTACGCCAGTACCACGACCGATGGGTCAAGGGTCGAGCCTTCAGTGTCAGCGACTTAGTACTCCGACGCATCCAGAGCACCAAGGACCGCCACAAGCTCTCTCCGCCGTGGGAGGGGCCATACGTCGTCGCCAAAGTGCTCAGACCGGGAACATACAAGCTTGTGACCGCCGACGGCAAAGTCTTCACCAACGCTTGGAATATCGAATAGCTACATCGTTTCTACCCCTAGATCGTCTCTTGACACGTGCATGTACATACAAGAAATAAAGAATGATGTTTTTCAAAAAAACATCGTCTCTTGCTCGTTTTCGCTTTTTTCCCTCTCAGCTGCTAAGTAATGCCCGACCCCGACCGCGGCCTGGGGTCGACCCTTACTCGGGGGCTGATAAGGAGCGTATACATACAAAGGCACCCCATGACCATGGACGGATCCAGCGGGTGGCATGGGTATGGTGCGGCATACCCTAGGCTGATCAGATAGAAAAAATTATAAATTATGAGGCAAATTTTGCTGCTGTATATCGAATTGCTAAATAGGTCTTTGCCAAATTAGATATGAGAATTTTGGTGCGGCATACCCTATGCCAAAATCCTAGCTCCGTCACTGCCCATGACTGACCCCTTTTTATGTCAAAGTTTTGAAGATCGAGTCGCGGGGAGACATGCTGAGTAAAACTGATCGGACCGCGAGAAACCTACACCCCGGCGGCTACGGCACTCTTGCTCACCAGCATAATCAGGATCTCCCGTCCGCGCTTCAGACATTAGGATCTCACGACAAAAAAGGAACGGACTGCAATGACTTTTTATGCATTAAAAAGAAAAAGAACATGTAATTGTTCACACGACCGACCCTAAAAACAAAGCGCTTGTTCAAACTCATTACTCATCTTTTGGCACTTTGGCCCAAATTTATCTAATCAGTTACCCCTCCGGGGGAGAACTGTGTCTGCTATCCTATTCGCCAGGTCTTGCGAGAGGGAGGCCACGCCGTCTTCTATCTTCTCCAGCTCCTCGACCTCATAGCCCGGCACATAACCCTGGCTCATCGCTTCCAAGTTGATAGTCTCTGCGTAGTGGCAGCGAGCGATGGCGAAGGTGCGATGAATACCCGCCTGGAAGGCGCCCCTTTCAAGCTCCCGTATGCGGTCCGAGATGAGAGTGATGTGGGCCGCAAGCGAGCTCATCTCCGACAGCTGAGGCACCCCTAGGTCGTGGCAGACTAAGTTGGTGGCGAGGTGCTCATTGCATACACCACGACCTCCCTCTGTAGGGCTTCCTTCACCTCGGTCAGCTCTTTCTGACTCTGACCTAGGTCCAGGGCGAGCCTGGCAGAGACACCCTCGGCCTCTCGCTTTTGGACCTTCTCCCTCTTGAGATCGCTTTGGAGGGAGCTGACCCACTGCTGGGCGCTGTCGCGCTCTCGCCGGGACCCGTCGTGCTCTGTGTGAAGCCTTGTCTCGGTCTGATGCGAGTCGTCTCGCTCCTTGTGGAGCCACTCAGACACCGTGGCATCTTGACGGGCTTTCGCCTCCAGCGCGGCGACCTTTTCCTAGGCCGCCAGCTTCAGCCCCTTCTCCTTCTCAAGCTCACCTTGGAGGTTGAGGACCTACTGCTGGGACTCGGCATCCCGCCGACGCAGCTCGTCGCGCTCCCTCATGACTTGCGCGGTGTCCTCGCCATCCTTGCGCGCCCTCTCGGACAAGTCCAAGACCATCTTCTCCGCCTCCTCAGCATGCTGGCAGGCCTTCGCCTCCGAGGTCCGAAGGTCGGCCGCCTTCGCGACGAGGCGGTCCTAGGTCTCCTTCTGCTGATGAAGGAACAAGGACTTCTCCTGGGTACGTGCCATTAGCGACTGCGGTAGGAACACGAGTTAGAAGCAACAAAACAAACAGCGGCAATCGGGGCACAAACACGTCGTACCATGCAGGGGTCGGCAGCGCTGTTCAACTGCTTCAGCCCGTCGTTTGCCATGACCAGCGCGGCATTCAAGAGGTACGCTATGCCTCCCATGATCCCGTGGTAGCGGCGTCATTCCTTCTCCTCCGCAGGGTCATCGAGGACGAACGGCGGGCTTCCGGTTTCTGCAAGTCTGCTAACTCCAGCCGTGGCCTATTGGTCCCCATCTAGACCGGGGTCTGGGATGGCTCCGTGCCAGTGCCACGCGCCAACGACCCCGCCTGCCGTGGCCTCTCTACCGGGACGACCCCTCCGCCAGCGGCAGACGATGACGGCGCGGACGCGGTGCGCAGCACCATCACCATGACTTCTAGAGACACAGAGGACGCGTCCCCTTCAATCCACCTTGCCTCGGGTAACTCCGTCTTCGTCCGTGGAGGCTGGATCACATCCGGCTGCGCCACGCCCACCGCACGCATCCTAGACGCGTCGTCTTCCCCCGACCGCCTCTTCTCCGTCCACTCCGCCGCGGACGCTGCCACATGCGTGGCCGGCGGCACTCCCGCGTCACCGTCAACATTGACGACACGACTGTGGCTGACCGCTCCTGGGTGACCGAGGACGCCTCCCCCGTGCCCGCCGCCAACTGTCTCCCCACGAACGGGGTCGTCGCCTCTGGCGGTGTCTGAACGGGTGGCCCCATGGCCGTCCCAGCACTAACCCGCCCAACCCAGGCGCGGCGGTGCTAACCGGCGGCTGCCGTGCCACCCGGAGAGCGACGCTCTTCCTCGACGCCATTGCCAGAGGAGTAATGTATCGGCCGATATTGCAACATCAACAAGACATTAAAACCACGACGAGACCCACCGAAAGCGACAAGGGTGAGGGGATTCGCGGGATACCTCGGCGCCACTAGGCGGTGAAGCTTTGTGGCTAGCCCGCCTGACCCCCGGTTGCGCCTCGGCAAAGCGGGGCCACTTTTGACCGGCCAGCTGCTTGAAGGGACCGGGCGACACAGGGTGGCACGCGTCCGACGACCCCTGGGTGCGTCGGAGGGGCGATCCGCCTCCATCAGTTGTGAGGACGGACCGCCACCCACAGCCTCGTCCTCGTCATCACGTGCCATCTCATCCCAGTCGGCGGACGCTACGCCGCCGACCCCCTCTTCCTTCTTGTCGTCATCTTCATCATCGTCGTCGTCATCATCGTCGTTGGTGTCCTCTCCCCAATCCCGCTTCCGTTGCCTCTCCGCCTTCTTTGCCTTCTCGATGTCCTTTTGCTTCTCCCGCTCGGCCGTGAGGCGGTTCGCCGTTCTCCGCTCTACATCCTCCGGCAACGATGCTGCCGAATCTCGAAAAACAAGTCCCGGCTACAAGAATCTGACTTTCGAGGTCAGGCAGCGGAATTAGAAAATCGACAAAGAATGAAGGACAAATAGCGTCCGAAGAAGGAGGGAGGACTTACGAATTCGACAAAGCCCGCGTCCGGTCGCATCGACGGATGCCCCAGAACCGGGTATATGGGGACAATCTCCCCCGATGGCGATGACGGCACCTCTATCGCCTCTTTGAGATGCTACTCCACCTCGCCAACGCTAAGTGCGTCCCCGACGAGCATCACCGTCCCATCAGGCGATGATCCGGGCATCATCTGGTACATTGAGAGCGCAAGCCTCCTCACATGGTACGCCCCAATGACGCTGACTCCGCAGAGGCCACGCTCCTTCAAGATGGCGATGGCCTTCAGATGGTCTTCGATCCTATCTTGCTCCTTGGTAGGGGGACCCCACACCCACGTCTTCGGCGCCGACTTGATGAAGCTGCTGGAGAAGATCGACAAGGGGCAGTGGGGTCGTTCTTCAAGTAGAACCACTGTTTATGCCACCCTTTGTTGGACGTCATCAACGAGAGTGACATGTACTGCGCCACCCGATTCCCCCGGAGGCGGATGCTCGCGCTTTCCACAGGTACCTTGAACTCTCTCTTCTTCCTCTTCTCTCTCTCCACCCTCTTGTGCAGGGAGACGACGAAGAAGTACCTCCACAACTCAAAGTGCGGCTCGATCCCCAGGAACCCCTCGCATAACGCGACAAAGGCCACGATGTGCTGGATCCCGTTGGGGTTCAAGTGCTATAGCTCGATGTTGTAGTAGTCCAGCAACCCCCAGAGGAACCGGTGTAGGGGCATCGCCAGGCCGCTCTCGTGGAAGGGGACGAAGGAGACGACATACCCATCTGACGGCATCGGCTCATCCTCATTGTCAGGTATGACCCACTCGTTCGCGGCGGTCCTCACCCGAAGGAGGCCCTTCTTGACGAGGCCCTCCATCCGTGAATGGGTGACGTCGGAACGAGGCCACGCGTCCATCGCTAGACAACGGGAGCCGGGAGGCGAAAGCTTCAACGGCGACACGAACCCTAACCCTAACTGTGCTGCGGCCGCGGCGGTAGTGAGAAACATGGGCGTGGATGGCGGCTTGGAAGTGAAGGGGGCAGGACGACGGTTTGTGTGTGGTGAGAAAACAGGGGAAACCCCCTGTATTTAAGAAGGAGAAGCGGAAGGCGAATCGCCCGCCTAGATTCACGCGCCACCCCATGCCATCAAAACCACTGCGTTGTTTCAACCAGCTACATGCGTACCACCGATCGGTCGCTCCCTCAAAAGACGCGCAACTGGGCCAGGAACCATCGCAGGTAAGAAAGGGATACGGAGTTGAAAACGCTCTTACGACCCAATAAGGCCCAAGAGTTCGAAGGCTGGCCCATCGGAGGGTTCGACAGCCGCTCTGGGCACCCACAGAGTGAGGGGCAGAAAGGGATGGGCCCGCTAGCGGCCAGTATCCGGGCGCACGTGCGCCATGGGCATCCCGACCCGCGTTCGAGTCCTCACTGCAGCCGGACAATGGTTTTTCCCGAGGAAAGGCAACGAGCCCCCAGAACCGGTCGAACGGACCCGGGAACTATATGGACTGGCCATCGGGAACCTAGAGTCGGTCGCCAGCCGACCCAAGCCGGATCCCTGCTAATGGGAACCGGGCCCCCACTCAAACTGACCTGTTAGTAGCTCACCAAGCACCATGATTCGACCAGCGAGGAAAATTGTGGCGACCCCTCCATTTTATTGGAAAAACATGTGAGGGGGAACGAACAAAAGACAAACTAAGAGGCGGACGCCCAGGTGTGAAAGCACTGCGGGCGTCCCGACCCCACGATTCGACCCTCACCACGCGCAGGGGCACGGGGGTCGGCCTCACGAAATACCTGGTGCCAAGTCGCGGGAGGACGGAAAAACGCTTATAGCATAGAGAAAGGGCGGACTGATAAGTTTGCGAAAGACAATCGGTACCGACTAAGACCCCACCAATTTGAGGATTAACCGTCCGACTACGGCAAACAGCGTCCGAAACATAAACAAGATTTCACGAATAACGGAGGACGAAAATAGATCATTTTTATTCATGAGAGGCCGGCCCTAAGTACAAACTACAGGGCCTCGAGGATGACCTCCTCGGCAGGCGCTTCGGCGGCGACGACGTCCGTAGCCTCGTCGAAGTCCACAACGAGCCTCTTGTGATCAGCCACCCCCTCGCCCTCCTGGAAGCCGACTAGAAAGCGAAGCTCGTGGCCCAATTGGACCTGGGCCGCAGCCAGGGCGACGACCGCCCCACGGTGGACACCGTACTCCACCGCGCCCCGGACGCGCTCAGGATGTCGAGGAGGCGCTCCTCGAGACACTCGCCCTGGGCACGCATGAAGACCGCGGTAGTGTCCACGGCCTGGCGAAGCGTCTGCAGCTCCGCCTCCAGTTCTGACAAAAACAAGCAAAATCAGGGAAAAGACGAACCGAGAAGGAGGAGAACGGCGATCGCCAAAAAGAAAAAAAGAAGAACCTACCGGCTACCCAGCCGTTGGCGTCCGCCAACTGGGCGCGGACGGTTTTCGCCTCCTCCTCGGCGGCCCGAAGTGCGGCCTGGGCGGCCTCAAGGCATTCCCGGAGTCACTCTGACTCCAGGACCGGGCTCGCGTCTGACGCATCCCTGAGCAGAGGCAAAGGTTAGAAGAAAACTCACGACCGCAGTGAGAGGAAACGGGAAGACGCCTCCCTCACCCCTGTTCGAGCAGATGGCGTCGAGCGGGCCTTCTCTCCTCAGGTGCATCGCCGGCAAGGCGCTTCCCACGTTCCATGGATGAAGCACAGGAGAGGAGAAGGCAAGCGCTGGGAACTGGCTGGCTAAGGCTAGGGCGGCAATGAACAACAACACACTGTGGAGGCCGTAATTTATTGAAGGCTTGCGGGGAGCCCAACTGGCGCTAACACCAACCGTCGCAGCGGATGCGGCACAACGCGCCCCCTCGGCTCCCCCACGCGCCCATAATGGGCGGTTTAAAGACGAAGACGGCGCGACGGTTTCCAACCTCGTCCTGGGATTGGACGCGGCTCCCGACGCCGCGGGAACGAAGAGGCGCGGGGCTGAAAACACTCCTACGGCCCGCTAAGGCCCAGGGGATCACCATTTGGCCCGGCGATGATTTCGACAGCCGCTCTAAGACGCCCCTGAAGTAAGAGGCGGCGAAGGACTGCGGCGCCCGCCTCGACTGCAGCGCCCGGCCTGCCTTGCGCGCTGACGAGATCTAGCAGACGCTGGTACCTGCCCTGGGCACAGGGAAGAAGGGGGCGAATTGGGCGAGGTCAGGCAAGGTTAGTGGGTGGGCTCGGGCAGCAGGGGCGAGCGGCCGCGGAGGTAGCCGAACCCAGGAGCGAGGGGACGGGGCTAGGAGAAGGAGGGGCAGCGGCTTGGCAGAGTGCAGGGGCGGGGCTGCGGCATCGGCTGGGAGGGGTGGGGCGGCGGCATGCATGGTTGGTGAGGGCTGGGTCTGGGGAGTGGGGAGGCGTGCGGGAGAGAGGGCGTGGGGCGGTGGGGCCTACATGTCGGCGCCAAAAATTGAAGGGTGAAGCGTAGCACTCTGGCTTCACCATGCATGGGTGAACAGGTCCAGTTTACTTTTTTTAGAGTAGAGATATAGCCATGTTCGCTTGAATTTATCAGCCTGGCTTATCAACTATGGTACCATATTTTTCTCTCACAACAAATAAGTGAACAGTACTTTTCAGCCTGGCTTTTCAGCGAAGCGAACCGGGCCCGACGTCAGGAGATGACATTTTTTTTACACTGGTTCTGGGCCAAACCGAATGTAAAATAAGTGGGCTCACCGGTAATCCAAACAATGAACTTAGGCCTGTGTCGGAGAAACAATAGGGCCTGTAATTTACAGGTGTTTTGGTCCAATTACCGGGGCATTCAAACAGGGCCTAAATATGGCATGCACATAGAATGTTTTTAACCTTTTTATGCGCTGTGCGAAATTCAGAATTCTCTCTAATTCCTCTCTGATTTTACACCAAACACAACTGTTGCGATTGTTGAGATTCAGCTTTCCCTGCATGGAGCAGATAGAGCCAGGTGCTTCCATCTCGTCTATACATGTTTGTTTAACTGCTCTCAAGATTTGGATTGATAGAGTAACATTCTAGAATCCTAGGTGGAAATTACTATATAAAACGTCTTTCAGTTGGAATGTTTCAGAAGTGGACGTAACAACAGACTCCAGCAGCTCCTAACCCCGTATCTGCCCTTGGCATGTTCAGATCAACCGGGTTCTTTCTTCGTGAAATGGTGCCCCAGAATCCATGGGCAAGCTGACAGAAACGTCCTTTTCCCGACGAGGAAAGCCGCCCCCAGTTGTCGATTCAGCGGCGGGGGTACGTTTTTTGTTCGCTAGCCATTACTGCTAGTCACCAAGCAGTTGGCCATTGCGCTGGAACGCGACTCTCTCGCCTTCTGGGCGCGGAGCCGCGGTGGCTGGGTGGGCAGTGGGGGTCCCCCACCACTCGGCGACGGCCCTCTCTGCCCACCGAGACCACGTACTACTTCACGTAGGGGCTCCAAGTGGACCGTCTTCCTGGTGCTGGACTGGACCTGGACTCGAGCTTCAGAGTCCACACATTCTAGTACACGTCCAAAATCCATTGCCTCTTTATCAATTATTGAGAATGACAAAACGTAGTCGCTTTCGGCTCATCTGTTCTTGTGCATGCAATGCACCTGAGATCCATGATTCCAACTTTATCTGGCACAGCCAAAACTAGTAGGCTATTTCTGATATTTACAGTGGAGCAAGATACAATTCCGGGGAAAGGAAAGCATAGAACAACTTAGTATACATCCTCCTAGGATTAGATACTAGTACAAGCAACAACTGCACCTTATTGCACTACGCCTCCACTACAGTACTAGAGTTTATTACGGTACACAAGCAGATGGTACAATAACCACACTCGGACAGCTTGACGTATTTACAGTCACGCAGGATGCAAAGTAACCAGCCACTGAGGACAGTCCGGCCTCCTTCCAGCAAGGGAGCAGTACGCAAGAACCTGGGCATGGGTGTCAACACAAGGCTGTCCATCTGCCATCATCCGATAAGCGCTCTCGGGACAGGGAGGCGCAAATTCAATGTTCCAGTACGGCCTGGCCATGAGCATGAGGTCCTGACCTGTTTGAGAGGCTCTGTACCCCTGCACCCATATGTACCTCAGCGAGGGCATTTGTAGCACGGCCACTGCCAGAGCTCGCTCGCTGAAGCAGCAGCTCCTCAGCTCGAGCTTCCGCAGATTGGTGCATCCCATTGCAAATTGGATCAATCCATTGTCAGATTCACCAACGTTGCCAAGCAGCATGTATTGGATGTTTCCACTGTATAGTCCAATGTAACCAAGGCCTACATCTGAAAGCCCTCCCGGTCTCAAGTAGAAGGCAAACCTCCGAAGTTTGGTGCAATTCCTCAATAGAGCACGGACGCCGTTGTCAAGTGGCAGATCTGCTATTTTATTCTGTTTGTCAAGTAGAACAAGCCGGAAGTCATAGAGATTCTTGCAGAAGGTACCAATGGATTCCAGCGCCCCATTTGTGATATCAGATACATAGGCAGCTATGTACTCCAGTTCACGGCAGCCAACAGCTACGGCTGTCAAGCCTACCTGAGAGACTCCTCCCTGCTCTTCTTGACCGGGATCATCATCCCCCCTCTCAATTCTGAGCCTTCGTAGCTTCTTGCATGTAGCAGCAACAACTTCTAGTCCTCTATCCCCAATCACATTCCTCACCTGTCGAGAACATCCATCTTGTCAGTTGAAATTAGATAGTCACTTATTTTAGACACACAGGTAATATTAAAGACGTACAAAAGCATTACCTCAAGAACCAGTAGGTTGGGGCATTTAGCAATAAGCTGACAGTGATCTTCAGTGGTGAGGAAAGTGTACTGCAAGTCCAGTTTCTTAAGCATTGCAGAATATGGAAAGATAACAGGCATCTCATTTTTACTCATGAAGGTAAGACCCCCCAAGAAGCATAACCTAGGTGGGAACTTGACCTTTTCGTACTTGGTGTACTCTCCAACTTCAAAAAAAGCCCCTCCAGCGAATTCTTGCAATGCTTCGGAGGTTTGGAGAAAACCAATCAGATCTGAAAGATCACACTCACTCATCTTCAAAGAAATCAATGATTTACAGTTCTTTGCAAGAAGCTCCAGATCAGCAGGTTCCACTTTGAGTTCTGTCATGTAGAAGTTCAGTGACACCAGAACAGAATTGTTGACAGCGAGTTCATGGAGCCATTCACTCCCTTCATCGGCAATTGTGCATTCTTCCAGGAACAAAGTTCTCAGAGATCTGTCAAGACGATTTATTACATGTTACTGTTGTGATATCATGTAGTCATAGCAACTAGAATGATAAATTCACTGTACATCAGTAAATAATACGTAAAAAAGACTTGCTAAAGAAACCAGTGCAATTTTTTCAGGAGGAAAAATGACTTGCAATTGCAACAGAGCATCCACCATGGTTTCTTGCCTCCAGTATCAAAAAGGAAAGTAGCTTCAGCACACAAAAAATAATAGTAAACATTAGAGACTATTACCCTACAGCTGGTTACAAAATAACTTATTCTGTAGCCACTTTGAGTTACGATAATTGCTATGCCAATTTATAAGATTATAGTAACTCCTTACTATGTGATTTACTATAACATTATGGTAAATATCCCCATGTGTTATAGTAATTCAACTATCGTAAATATATACTGACATTGTCGTAAATTAGTATATAAAATTATCGTAAATAGAGGTGGCTACAGAATAACTTATTCTGTAGCTGGCTATAGAGTATACTCTCCCTATATATATATAAGTCAACCGATTCAACAACATCGTTACAGAATTCAAACTAAGAAATAAAAGATTAAACCATCTGAAAGACTTCTGGGAAGAAGAGAGAAGGGGAAAAGATGCTGCCTGAAATACAAGACATGGTACCATATGAGATGTGTTCATGATTGAATTGGTTGATAACTGAAATTGACAACGCGCAAAGCTGCAACTGAATTTTGGTCAAAAATATGTTTCATTGGGGAAAGAGTAGTCATGTTCAATTCCAATCAACGTGGTACATGAGAACTCCTGGCCTCCTGGGAGTGATAGATCACCAGTCATTTTGTCGACACCTCAAACAGCCTGCTTATGCGAAATTGTTGTACAAAGAACTGGGGACTCCTCGCGTAGCATGACCAAGGAAACAAAAAAACACTGGACTAATGATCAAACCAGCAGTATTATGAATGTGTCTTTTGCATATCCAAAGCTCTTATCGATTTATAGTCAAGAAAATTCTTGCATGTTATGACCTAAGATCGCATCAGAGCTTTGCCCATGCCAATTTCTCAGAAAAGAGAGAAGGAGAATCCAGAAGCGGGCGAGCTGACTACTTGGAGTAACTGACACGCGGGCACGCGGCTCTTATCCACCGGATCAATCATGATTTCTATAAGAGGGGGAAAAGATCAAGTATACTCAAGTGCGCAACTACCCAACTTACTTTCCCAGCACACCGTGTAATGAGAAAGCAGGCTGAACAAACACGGCGTTGCAGATCAGCAGATGAACAGAAACACGGGTGGGTATCTATTACCTGCAGGAGCGGGCGACGAGGCGGAGGGCGTTCGTTGAGAAGCCGGAGCACTTGTCGAGCTTGAGCACCTGTAGCATGTGGCCGCGCGCGCGGACGAGCACGGCGATGTCCTCGTCGGTGACGGTCATGCGGCGCAGGTGGAGCGCCTTGAGGCAGTCGAGCGGCGCGGCGAGCTGGGCGACCCAGGGCGCCGCGTAGGCGCCGAAGTCCTCGGGGATGAGCCCGTACATGGCGGCGCGGGGCCTCCCCTTGAGCGCGAGCGACTCGAGCCGCGGGAACCTGGCGAGCAGCCGCGCGGGCTCCACGGCGTAGCAGAAGCCGACGGTGACGTGCTTGCGCGAGAGCGCGTCGATGCGGTGCCAGCGGCGGCACACGAGCGAGGCCACCTCCCGGTCGCGCGGGTCATCCACGTAGCCGAACACGAGATGCAGCGCCTCCTCGGGGACGGCGCCGCAGCCGAAGCTGAGCGCGCGGCTCAGCCGGCGCGGCTCCGGCACCTCGCCGCCCATCAGGCGCCGGGATCGGAGAGCGGATCGGGCTACCGCGCGAGGCCAGCTCGCCGGAGATCTAGGCCGAGCGTGGGCATGGAGATTTTTGCTGCCCCTGCCGCTGTGATTTCTGCGGGTGTTGTGGGCTTGTGAGAGGACGGGAGGAGAGGCGGAAGGGAATTATTGGAGGGAGAAGCAAGCCTCTGCCTCGGCAAGGGAGAGTGAGGGATGAGGAGCAGAGCAACGAGGGAGGACGGGGATTGGAGAGCCAGCGTTTACTCCGTTCCTGCGCCGATCAGCCGGTGGTGCCGCGCCACGTAAGCACCCGGGTGGAGGAGGTGGGGTGATAAATGGCGTCGCCCGCTGGGCGCAGCACAGTGCTCAGTGAGCTGCACCACAACCAGGGCCGTGTTTAGATGCCGATTTGGGTGCCTAAATTCGGCACTGCGCGCTGCAGTGTTCCTGTCGGAACACTGTAGCGCGTTTTGTTTTTTATGCAAAAAATTGTTTAAAATTTGATTAATTAGACTCAAAATGTTCGTCTCGCAAAGTACAACAAAACTGTGCAATTAGTTTTTGATTTCATCTATATTTAGTACTCCATGCATTTGCCGGTATTTTGATGTGATGGGGAATCTCCTTTTTGCATAGTGGAATTTGGGGAGAGAATTTGGGAACTAAACAAGGCCCAGCTCAAAAAGGGTGTCTGTCTGTCTCCCCTGTCTGTGATGAGAGAAAATCAATTATGGCTGTGTTTAGTTCACCGAATTTAGAGTGACAAAATTTACTGTAGCGATACTGTAGCATTTAGTTTATATTTGGTAATAATTATTCAACCGTTGACTAATTAGTCTCAAAACGTTTGTCTCGCAAAGTAAAACCAAACTGTGCAATTAGTTTTTGATTTCATCTACATTTAATACTCCATATATGTATCGCAAATTTAATGTGACGGAGAATCTTCTTTTTACATAGTGTATTTTTCGTTGAACTAAACACAGCCTATGGCCTTGTTTAGTTCCCGAGTTGGCGCCCCCGATTCGGCGCCTACTGCTACAGTGTTCCGGTCGGAACACTGTAGCAGTTTTTGTTTTTTAGTGCAAAAAATTGTCCAAAAATTGATTAATTAGACTCAAAATGTTCGTCTCGCAAAGTACAACAAAACTGTGCAATTAGTTTTTGATTTCATCTACATTTAATACTTCATGCATTTGCCGGCATTTTGATGTGATGGGGAATCTCCTTTTTACATAGTGGAATTTGAACACCTGAATTAGGAACTAAACAAGGCCTATGTTATTCGGCTATGCCCATTCCGTAGCAACGACCGACTTGTTTTTATGTGTGAATCTAATCAGAAGTGTTTTTAGGTATGACCGTTTTCAAATTTAGCACTAGCAGCAAGATAAAAAAAAATATATATAGGAGACGTGTGGTAGGGCGAAACTAGGAATTTATATCCTGAGGTGAAGTTTGGAAAAGACAAGAAAAAAAAATTGGTCTGAGGCCTTGTTTAGTTGGCAAAATTTTTGGCAAAATGCAACTGTAGCACTTTCGTTGTTATTTGGCAATTAGTGTCCAATCATGGTCTAATTAGGCTTAAAAGATTCATCTCGTCCATTTCGTCTAAACTGTGTAATTAGTTTTATTTTTTATCTATATTTAATGCTTCATGCATGCGTCCAAAGATTCGATGTGACGGGAAATCTACTGTTCTTTTGCAAAAAATTTTGCATCTAAACTGGGCCTGACTAATCATGTGGTATGATGTCTAGCAGCCAATGGATTTGGTCCGCAATATACAATTAGTAGATAAGTCCGTCTTTTCTTCTGCAAGATTGCCCCGTGTATCACACTGCTGTCAATGGAACCCCTTGGTTGTCTTACCTTGCTGGGACCTGTTCTACATATATCTAGTAGCCTAACCATCTAATTTTAATTTAGAGATATCCTTTTCAGTAGATCCCATTGCTAAAATAACAATACAAAATTTGGAGGAGACCAGTCTACAGGCTATGAGATGATGATATCAAGCATTTAACTTGTACCAACACCTATACATTATTCAATATAGTAGCACAGTATTACGTGATAGTTCTGTTGCTAAGCATTCAGATGGCTGCCTAACTTATCCGCCAAAAGTTGGCTGCAAGTTGTGACTAAATCTATCACCGGTGTAAGTGTTTCAAATATCTTCATCAATCAAAGTACTCTGTACATATGCCTGTGCCTAGATTGACAGAGCATAATCGCTTCCACCCCCATGACTCCCTGTCTTCTTTTCTGCTGTGATACTTCGAATTAATAAGTCTCATTTGGATCCTTGAAATATAAATTGATTCTAATAATCACAATTTAGACATAGATTCATTCAATTAACATGTATACGTTACATATATACATATATGTTGTCTTGGCCACATGGGAGAGATACTTTTGTGCTGCACTGTTGTTGTATGGGAGAGGGATAAAGAGTATGGTATAAATTGCAGAGCAGAAATAGAGCACGAGAATCAATATAATCTACTTCTATCTCACACCCCCTGCCAGTGGCGAATCTGGGATGAAAATCTAGGAGGGGCTTAAGTTCTCATGGGGACAAAGGCATGAAGCTCAGTTAACACTCCAGCATCGTCTTCAACCTCAGTTCGATGCTCAAGCTCCTCCATTCCTTCCTCCAATGGCAGAAAAAATTATGGAGGGGCTAGGGGGGGGGCTTCACATGCTCAGGCACGGTAGGAGGGGCTGGAGCCCCTCCAGCCCCCCTGGCAGATCCGCCCCTGCCCCCTGCCTAAACTTTGAAAAGTTTTCAAATGTCAAATTCCAATTAGATAGCTGAGGTCCTATTTGAATTTATTAGTTACTAATAGCTTGCTAGCTAATAGCTCCTAGCTAATATTAACTAGCTAACTATTAGTTGGTTTAGTCCAACTTGTGAGATAGTTGTTAGTTAGTATTCAGCTAACAATTAGCTAGACTATTGGCCGGAACCGTTTGGATCCAACAAAGCTAATATGTGCAACTAACTATTACCTCTATGGATATAAATAGGGGTTTAGTCTACTCACTCCGTTCCAAATTATAGATGTTTTGGCTTTTCTAAATATAACAGTTTTTGCTATGTACATAATAAAAACAATTTACCCAAAAAAATCAAAATATCTTATAATTTAGAACAGAGGGAGTAGATTTTACTTCCTTTAAAATATTTTGAAAGATCCAAACAGGCTGTAAGTGAATTAATCTTTTTAAGGAAAATAGTCCAACAACAGCTATATCGCAGAAAATTCATCATCGCAACCAATAAGTTGTAAAGCTTTACACAAAATATCTTGTTGCTGCAAGCAGAGTGTCCGTGGTTTGTTGGAATCGGACCTTGATGGGCGAGAATCCAATCCACTAGAGGATGTCACTTGTTTTTTTGACGTAAGTAACGGCGTCACTTCTCAGGCGCACCAACCACCTCGACTGCCTGGTGGTCCCTCCTCTCTGCTTACGAAGCCTGCCAGCGCCGCCGGTCGGCCCACGTGAACGCAGCGTGAGGCCTCTTCTGCGAACAACGGCCTCGTCTTCAGCATTCACGCAGGCTGACAAGTGGACCAGGTTTAAGTTCAGGTGAAAGCCAATAAACAAGATTTCAGATCTCTACGGATCAAACGGAATACTGGGTATTTTACATTTTTTTTAACTACAGTGACATCTTATTTCATGGCAAATTGGCAATTGCGTTCGATTAGGCCCGTTTGAGACATGGAAAAAAAATTCGTTTCAAAAAAAAAAAAGACATGGGAAAAAAGTTCCCTGGTTTTCTGCCCGAAGCGAATGAACTTTTGAGAATTCGTTGTTTCTCGTTCCAAACGAGTCAGGATTCTCAGAGAAAAACATTAGGAATATATCTAAAGTATGATATGTTGTGTTTGTAGAGTCATCTCATGCTTCATGAGGTGATGTATCATGAGTTCATTCTATGAAATTTTAGTGAAATCAACTCATTCCTTATGCATATACCAGTTATTAGCATGTGAAAAATGAGGTGGTGATGGATCAACTCATAGGTGATCCTATGGATTTTGGTGGAATCAACTCATTCCTCATACATATACTAATTATTAGCTTATGACGAATGAGGTGGTGATGGATCAACTCATTTCATTCTACACACCAAATACAAAAAGTGAGAAGTGAGAAAATGATGAACCACCTCATTTATCTAACCGAACGCACCTTCGTTTTTCCAGGAATGAAGCCCAGGAAGAATTCCGGCTGGAATTGTTACATTAATTTATATAAGCTTCCTATTCGCAAAAAAAAATTATATAAGCTTCCACGAGCTGGATTGATTCCTGTCACGGTAATGCCCTAACCGAATGAATCCTTAGTGAAATGCTATCCGCTTCGAGGAGGTCTGACTTTGTACTCCTGCCCATCATGACATCTTTGAGTGTGTTCACTTCGCGAAAAGTAGGTGAAAAGTTACTGTAGCATCTTTCGTTGTTATTTGACAAAATTTGTCCAATCATGGACTAACTAGACTCAAAAGATTCGTCCCAACATTTACAGACAAACTATGCAATTAGTTATCTTTTTTACCTACATTTAATGCTCCATGCATGCGTTCAAAGATTCGATGTGACGGGTGACAGAGGAAATATTTTGGGTTGGGATGAGGAAGTGAACAAGGCCTTTATCATTCGGTTGTGCAAGCAAGCAAAGACAACAGTAATGCAAAGAACGCATATTGTCCATAACAATCAAGTCCGATGTGGAAATATACACCTTGTTGCGTAATTAACTAAACAACGTGATATTTGGAGGGTGTCATCTCTTCCACTGTGTATCAGAACCAGACTCCACAACATCGTTGGACGTACAAGCCCCTAAATCTCCTCCTAATTCTTGGTTTTTAGCAAGATAAGAAAAAACTTTTCTCCAACAACTCCTAATCCATCCTCCTAATCTTTTTAGAACTTGAGAAAAGTCATCCGGTTTCGCGTAAAGTTACGTGCTTTGGAGTCGCACATATTTTATCTCTCGCGTGTTTATCGACCAATCTAAAGGTGGAAGGACATGGAAAGAATAAAGAGTAGGAAATGATTCCTGATGCAAATGTACAAGAGAAAAAAATATATAAAAGTGGTTAGGATAATTTAGAAATAATATAGGATTCCTGATGTAAAATTATCTTCTATATTTTAGAATTGGATTATTAGAAACTCTTAGAAATAGCCTTCTTTATTCCTTCCAATGTTTTTTAGGAGTTGTAAAACTTTATATTTTTATTAGGAAAAAAATATTGGGTACTCTTAGATATACTCTAACCCGTATGAGTATAAGTCATGAGTCCAAATCAAATACGGATCACAAGATATGCATGTGCACTTTAAAATGTAGAAAAAACGAACAGAAGGACTACTTCACTCTTTAATACTCCACCGTTCCAAATTCTAAGTCACACTGTCTTTTCTAAATACATAGTTTTTATTATGTGTCTAGATATAATGTAAAAACTATGTATCTAGTAATCTAGAAAAGCCAAAACGGTTTGTAATTTGAAACGTATGAAGTATTAAGTTAGCATCTCCAACAGTTTGGTAAATTTTGTTTCTCAAATCTCGTTGTTTGCCAATTCCCAAAATAATATGGGGAAGAAAAAAAAAATCTCATCTCCAACAGTTTGGCAAATTTTGTTTCAAAAACTCAAAAACCCGCTAACGAAACAAAAAGACCCGCTGAGCGAACGAAGAGCCCCGTTAAGCGAACGAAGAGCCCCGCTAAGCACGAGGAAACTACAATGCGCGGCCGGTGCCCCGCGCATATATGCACGCAGTCGATCGAGATTTGTCAACTTGCCAAAGATGCCAAACCCAGATATCAAACTATTGGAGAAATATTTTTCTCATTTTGCCAAAAATTTTAGGATGCTAAACTAACAATAATAATATACGTAATATACATGTATAGGTATTTGAAACGGATGAAGTATTAAGTAACAATAATAATATACATAATATACATGTATAGATGTAGACATGATTTGATGCAATACGTCTGCGTAGTTATAATATGCAAAGCCCTTTGGTCGTAAAAAGGACAGCTACGGCTACAGGTACAACGTACAGCTGGTACGAAGTGTTTACCCGAATTTTCCGGTTCCGGGAAGTCCAATATCACCACGAATCATACGCGGCTGCTGCACCCGCGGGTATTGCCCGTACGAGTAGTTTTTTTTGTTGACATTTTTATCCGAGCCATTATTAGTATGGAAGAACATGACGGTCAGGTCTAATCCAAGTGACCGCGTTTCGTGGGGAATTAATCCAACTGACCATTTCGCTGAGAATAAAATCCAGCTGGCCATTGTAATCGTAACGCTTCAAGTAGACAAGTAGTTGTAGACTTGTAGTACATCGAACAGAGGTAGCGACATCGCCTATTCGCCTGCACTACAGTATTCGGAGTATGAACAGCACGTCAGCACCTCAAGCAGAGTGTTATGAAAAACCCGTACTGCTGCGATGCACATCGCAGTAGTACGTACACCCTGTTTGTAGCTTGTGTTTCGTGCCCCCTTGCCCCGTGTTCACTGTTCAGTCGGCTACAGCACCGCCATCGCCGGCGAGTTCAGAAACCTGACTGCAGTTAGTGATGAATCCTTAACTTCCAAGCCCCCCGTCGCGTTCAGTCGTTCACCAGCAGAAGATGCCGTGCGTTGTGCTGCTGCCTGCTGGGTTGGGCAAGAGAGCAACTGGGCAGGAGAGCAGGGCGTGTTTAGTTCATGGCACGTAAGTTTTCGGGGGTTACCGTAGCATATGGGTAATTATAGCAATTAGTGTCTAATAATAGACTAATTAGGCTTAAAAAATTCGTCTCGCAAAATACATGTAAACTGTGCAATTAGTTATTTTTTATCTATATTTAATACTTCATGCATATCTCAAAACATTCAATTGAATAGGGTGTTAGGTCAAGATTTTTTTTTTTTGACAGAAAAGCTGGCTCTAAGGCCTTGTTATTGAAACCGAAGACTCAACAGAATCGCGAGCCACCAAAAGTCTTACAAATCCTGGAAGGGGCTCCTCCAAACACAGGATTTCACCCGGGTCCTAACTCATTTCTAGGCTAGCTAGATCATGAGCCACACCATTACAAGTTCTAGAGATTAAAATAACATCATTACACATGAAATGCTCTAGGTATAGTATACATCACTGCATTGAACAAGGGAACACCTGGCAGACGGAAAGGGAACAAGCCAGTACTAGGGCACATCTCGTTTCCACTTCACAAGCATGGATAAAATGCGAGAAACAGAGAAAGTCCACCCTCACCAACAATAATTCATCATTCAGATTTTAATTCGTGAGGAAAAACTTAGCCCCGGATGGCAATAAGCGCGACCTTACCATTTCAATCCATAATAGCATTGGTGAGTGGTGACATCAAACCAAGAATGATGTCATATTATCAAACAAAAAAAAAGTAAAGTGCACCGGCGGTCCTCGAACTTGTTCGGCTATGTCATCTCGGTCCTTATACTTGCAAATCGACCGCTCAAGTCCTCAAACTTGTCCATCTATGTCATCCTGGTCCTTAAACTCTCAAAGCGCTCGTTTAGGTTCTCAAACTTATACGGTTGTATCATCTAGGTCCCTAAACCTGTAAACACTCATTTAGGTCCTCAAACTTGTTCAGTTATGTCATCTCGGTCCCTAAATATTGTAAACTTGTAAATTCAATATATATTTATAGAACTGTCCAAAAATTATAAATGTAAATTTGTTAGACTCCTGATAACATACGCTTTAAAATTAGAATAAAATAAGTCACCATATACTTTCTATTTTAACTCTATAGTTCAATAACTAAATAGGCATATACATTTTTAAAAATATACGTATATGATGATTTCTATTAATCTAATTTAAAGTACATGTTACTGGGAGTTTAACAAAAATAGATTTACAATTTTTGGATAGCTCTATAAATATATATTGAATTTACAAGTTTATAGTATTTACAACATTTAGAGACCGAGATTATAATAATTGAACAAGTTTGAGGAGCTAAACAGGTGATTTGTAAGTTTAGGGACCTAGATGATGCAGCCGAACAAGTTTGAGAACCTAAATGAGCGATTCGCAAGTTTAGAGACCGGGATGACACAGATGAACAAGTTTAAGGACCTAAACGATCGATTTGCGAGTTTAGAGACCGAGATAACACATCCGAACAAGTTTGAGGTGATGCCATGGATGGAAGGACGACTTCGCGCCTCATGGACTTGTACGTGGTCATTCATTACGGCCCACATATCTTTCAGTACTTGATTGAGCCCATGATGCCCAACTGCGTCCATTTTGGCCCGACTCGTGACTTCGTGGCACCTTGTGGGGCTCGATATTTTCGGCGGCTCCAACTGGACAACAAAGGGTCCACTTCCTGCAAAAAGTGGGCAAGCAAGACATAGACCTGAGGAAACCCAGCACGCAAGGGCAATTTGGTCTTGTCACGGAACAGAAGAGATATGGTTCCCGGGCTCCAGCGACGAGAGGTAGGCAGAATCCCTTGCAAGATACTTTTTGCCAAATCAACACCAGCAACAGCAAAACGACTACAGAATTGCAAGGAGAATAGGAGATGCTTACTCTCCATACCATTCAGTCATGCCCCTCACTGCGCAGATCCTCTCTGTTCCGGTGTGCTCTGCTAGGCAGGAAGAGATCTTTCATTTCTGCCAGCGGTTCTGAAGATGCTGAAGCCGGTAGTCCCCCGCCGCTTGGTGGCGACAAACGTCAGCAGGAGGTCCTTGCGCAGATCGCCATGCTTCAGGCGCAGAAGGTGCGCATCACGGACTTCTTGGACGAGCGCTCTGCGTACCTGACCAAGTTCGCCAGGGATGCCGATTCCGAGTTCGACCTGATTGGACAGAACGCTATGAAAGAACTTGATGCGGTTGGTGACCAGGTGAGCATCTCTTGCAATCAAAAGTTGAACAGCCTAATGCTATTCACTGTTTGACAAAGAACTGCGGTGTCTGATGAGGCAGATATTGGAGAGGCTCGACAGCAAGATGCAAGCCTTCGAGGAGACGGCTGAGGCACAGAGGCAAGAGATAGAAATGAACGATAAGGTGTTAGAGGACTTTGAAGACTGGATTGAAAAGGAGAAAAACGAAGGAATGTTCTTCATAGCCTTGGCAAGGTCAAGCCTCGGAACAAGAAGGAAATAAAGGTGAAAGACAAGGTGGAAGCACAGAAGGTCAAAGAGATTGCAAAAGAGAGTGCAGGATCAAAAACTCGTATGAACATTTACCTGGGCCTGATGGGAATACTCGGGATTACAATTGCCAATGCCATCTTTGCAACACCAGAGGTGGAGTGGAGGAAGGTTGCTGCTCTGGGTCTAATTTTCATTGGCCTGGTTGCTCAGGTCATCTACGAGCAGGATTTCTCACCACCGAAAGCTGAGAAGACAGAGAAAAAAGAAGAATAAAAAAGGAGTTGCAGACATAGCGATAGGATGTAATCTGCCACAGGCAACGTAAACTGTATAAAGTAGCATGAATGGATACAACGTTTTAGTCATTTATAATCCAAGAAATTGTTTAACATGTAGCTTGGCCAATAAACCACAGGTTTCTCTAACCTGAGATCTGATAAACTCAAGCTGTCTTCAATCTTGCATCAGAGATATGTTTCAGTGATGTTATAGCCAAAACATGGTAACAGTGTTAAATTTTTGATGCGCTAGAAAAATATTGATACAATTTTTATAATCCAAAAAAATGTTTAACATGTAGCTTGGCCAATAAACCACAGGTTTCTCTAACCTGAGGTCTGATAAACGCAAGCTATCTTCAATCTTGCATCAGAGATATGTTTCAGAAATGTTATAGCCAAAAGATGGTAACAGTGTTAAATTCTTGATGCGTTAGAAAAGTATTGATACAATTTTTATAATCCAAAAAAATGTTTAACATGTAGCTTGGATAATAAACCACAGGTTTCTCTAACCTGAGATCTGATAAACACAAGCTGTCTTCAATCTTGCATCAGAGATATGTTTCAGCAATGTTAGCCAAAACATGGTAGCAGTGTTAAATTCTTGATGCGTTAGAAAAATTGATACAATTTTTATAATCCAAAAAAATGTTTAACATGTAGCTTGGCCAATAAACCACAGGTTTCTCTAACCTGAGATCTGATAAACTCAAGCTGTCTTCAATCTTGCATCAGAGATATGTTTCAGCAATGCTATAGCCAAAACATAGTAACAGTGTTACATTCTTGATGCGTTAGAAAAATATTGATACAACTTTTATAATCCAAAAAAATGTTTAACATGTAGCCTGGCCAATAAACCACAGGTTTCTCCAACCTGAGATTTGATAAACTCAAGATGTCTTAATAATATTGCATCACAGATGTGTATTGTTTCGACAGCCAAAACATTATGTTACATTCTTGATGCATTAAAGAAATATATCAATACAATTTTAGGATCCAAGAGTAACATGTAGTATGGCCAATAAACCACAGGTTTCTCCATCCTGAGATCAGATAAACTCAAGCTGTGTTTAATCTTGCATCAGAGATATGCTTCAGCAATGTTTCAGCAGCCAAAACATGGTAAAAGTGTTATATTCTCAACACGTTAAAGAAATGTCACCCTAATTTCAACCAAACTGAATACTATTTTAAGAAAAGACACATGCCTCTGAAGACAAAATCATGGATGCGAGTAGAAAATACATACACATAATATTCAAAAAAATTATCATGTATGTTTGCTAGGTTAACTAATCATCAAGTATCAACAATTTTAATAAGCACGTAAGTTCATACCTTGTTAAACAAAACCATATATAGAGAGCATAAGTTTTCAGTATGATGATGCTAATCCTTGGTTAGTTAGATCCATAAGAAGTCTTCATACCATGAAGGATTACAAGGTGTCATATCTGAATTGGACCATATTTGATTACAGCTCTTACTAATATGCTCCAGGTAATGACAGTTGGCATAATACCTGTTGCAAGCACCTCATTCAATAACAGGACTCCTTCAGGTGTCCTATTACAAGAGCACAGACCCTTAATTCTTGTATTGTATGTAACAATATCTGGTTTCAAACCATTATCTAAAATGGCAGTCCAAAGAGATGCTGCTTTATCAATAGAACCAGTCTCATAAAATCCATCCATCAATGTGTTATAGGTCACTAGATTTGGGGGACAGTTCTTTTCTTTCATCTCCAAATAAATACAAAAAGCTTCACCTACTTTCCCAGCAGAACAAAGACCATGAATTAAGATGTTGTGCACCATTACATCAACCTGAAGATCCGCATCAAGAATTTCATCCCAAATACGAAGGGCGGAATCAACCTTCTTGTCTCGACAAAGGCCACGAATCAAAGAGGCATAAGTTCTGATATCTGGTTTAAAACCTCTCTCTAGCATTTCCTTTGTTAAGCTTGAAGCTTCTTGATATTTTTCAGCCTTACACAAACCATCTATTAGTGTGTTATATGTGATGATGGTTGGGCAACAACCATTGCTGGTCATTTCAATGTAAATTTTAACAGCATCATTAATCTTGCACGCTCGGCAGAAACCATTTAGTAGTGCATTGTAAACATGAGAATTCGGTTTGCAACCATCCTTCACCATATTCTCATATACCTCATTTGCATCATGTGTCCTTCCATCCTTACAAAATCTATAAATCATTGATGAGTATGAGAACACATCTAATTCTTCCCCACTATTTCGTGCGTCCTCCAAGATTTCAAATGCCCTGTTAGCATAGCCATTCTCACACAGACCATGGATCAGTGTGCCAAAAGTCACCTTGTCAGGGGAGCATGAAGCATCATTCTCCAATTGTTTCAACAACTCTGTAGCTTCACTGAACATTCCAGTGTCCAATAGCCCCTTCATCATTATATTATAAGTTGTTATTTAACGAATGCCAGAGAAACCTGTGGAATCCCAGAATTTCCAAGCCTCACCTGTTCTTCCCACTTCACAGAACCCCTTAATGAGTGAATTATACACAGCGACATCAAGAATAAGCCCAGCCTTGACCATGTCCGAGTAGACCCGTGCTGCAGAATCCACATCCCCAGATCGGCAGAGCCCATGAATCAAGATCCCATAAGTAACAGTATCTGGATGGTGATTATTAGCCATCATCCTACTCCATACCTCCCCCGCCTCCTTAAACCTCCCAAGCTTACACAGGCCATCAAGCATCACTTTGTAAGTGGCAAGGTTAGGACTTGCACCAGAATCCCTCACCAGTTGCTCCCAGACTTTCATGGCTTTCTCGAACATGCCAGTTTTGAAACAGCCACTGAGCAACGCATTGTAACAAACGGCATCAGCCTGCACTCCATGGTTCGGCATTTCGTCGAGCAGGTCAAGCGCGTTGTCCAACTGGCCATGTTTCGCCAGCCCCGACATGAGGGTGGAGTAGGTTACTCTGTCAGGGGCCACTCCACCATGACGCAAAGAACTGAAGAGCGACACTGCGCGATCGACGTCTCCGCGGGCACAAAGAGAGCGGAGGATGATGTTGTAGGTCTGGAGGTTAGGGGCGATGCGGCGGCCGAAGGCACCGTGGGAGAGGGAGGCGAAGAACGCGTCGGCGTCGGAGTACCGACGAGCGCGGACAAACGCGTCAAGGAGTGCGTTATGGGATCGGACGCCGGGGTTGCAGCCGAGGAGGGAGGGGAGATCGCGGAACGCGGCGAGGGCCGCGTCGGGCATGAGGGCGCGGGAGAAGGCCGATAGAACAACGAGCGCCGCGGACTCGGAGAAGCGCGGTCGATGGCGCATGCGCGGGAGGAGACCCAGCAGCCTCGGGAGGTGCGACGGGGAGGAGGTGGCGAGGCGGCGGAGCAGGTGGAAGATGAGCGGCTGCGGCGGAGGGAATGCCGAGCGGGTGGAGACAAGGAGCTCGAGGTGGGAGAGCGCGTTGGCAGGGTCGGGCTCGGACTTGATCAGCTCTAGCAGGCGGTGGATGGGCGGCGGCTCAGGGTCCGGCCGCGCCGGCGGCATCGCGCCGTCAGGGGCCCCTCGCCTCGTGCTCGTGCGACTTCCGATCGAGCGCGGCTGTTTTTACTTGGGTGTCGTGGAAACGGGGACGAGGATTTGGGGGGATAGGGAGCTGCCCGCCTCCCTGCCCGGCCGTGACTTGCCTTGTTTAGTTCGCAATTCCTCCCCAAATTTCACTATGCAAAAAAAAAATTCCTTGTCACATTAAAATGCTGGTAAATGCATGGAGTACTAAATATAGATAAAATCAAAAATTAATTACACAGTTTTGTTGTACTTTACGAGACGAACATTTTGAGTCTAATTAACCAATATTTGGACAATTTTTTGCACTAAAAAACAAAACGCGCTACAGTGTTCCGACAGGAACACTGTAGCGCGCAGTGCCGAGTCGGACGCCCCGACTCGGGAACTAAACAAGGCCTTGTTTGTTTTCAGAACCTGGTGGGTTTTCCACGTGAATTCGTGTTTACATCCAGCACTAAATTTTAGTCGATATCTCATCGAACGTTGAAAACATACATACTCTATTAAATATAGATTAATTATAAAATTAAATATACAGATTGAAACTATTTTATGAGATAAATTTTTAAACCTAATTAGTCCATGATTTGATAATGTAGTGCTACAGTAAAGAAGTGCTAATGACGGATTAATTAGGCTTAATAAATCCGTCTCGCGGATTACTTTTACATAGTTAACGAGGCCGCGTGAGTACCCTAAGGCTCAAGGGCTGCTGAGCCGTGAGATCACCTACGCGTCCGCGCTAACGGTACCTCCACTCACTCTCCCGTGCCAAGGGGAGCAACCGCGCGCTAAGAAGACTTAGTAAAAGCTTACGATTTCGAAAAAGCTCGACGTCTGACGCTCCTACACACTTCAATGCGAGTTCTTACATAGTCGACGAGGCTACAAGGCCATCCTAAGGACAAGGGGCTGTCGAGCCGCGAGACCGCCTACGCCTGCGGGCTATGGTATCTCCACTCGCACCCCACGGCAAGGGGTGCAACCGCACGCCAAGAAGATCGAGTAAGAACACAATTTGAACGAAAAAGGAACGAAAGAGTCGAACGAAATAAGACATTTAGTGTGTATTTACATCAAAATGTTTTAAGGCACCTTGGCGAGACTTAACTTGTAAATACTGCATGGGATCATCCTTGTTTTCCTAATAAACATTAATGTCACTCATGTGTGTACCTTGTCACCACTAAGGATATCCTGGCTACTTGTTACCTTGTACCTTGAATCCCATGGCTTATTTGCATTGGGTAGTTTTTACTAGCACCCAATTTAATTACACATGATCTTAATAATGACTAATGACATATGCAATGATGTTTAAAATGTGCTTTTTAGCAATATGGAATCCCTAAGGACTTATCTGTGAGCAAAATTCGGGACTTATAGTACAACCATGAGTGCTATATGACTCTGGCTTTAGTCAAGTATGAGGACCTTTTCTAGCTTGTTAGTGGTTACCAAAAGACACAAGAGGGGTTTGCCATCGTTGGGTATAATGTGGCCTTTGTTAATTTGAGTACTTATGCGTGAGTGTGCCACCTTAAAGGGGGTTCTATATCTGCCTGCCATTGAAACCTCGCGGCCACTAATTTGTTAGACGAACCTTTGAAAAACTTCATAGGGAATCCTGTCGGCCATCCTTGGTAGTGGGTCAAGGGGCTGATCACCTTGGGCAAAAGGGTAAATCACGGCTCATGGTGAAAGTATACAACCTCTGTAGAGTGTAAAACTATTATAACAGCCGTGCTCACGGTCATGAGCAGCTTGGAAAATTGATGGAATAATTAGTTCTTATTGTTATTCTATGATGTTGATGCTCATGTTTATTCATTATTGTATTATTGCCATTACTTATGATCACGTGATTACTAGAGCTTAAACATAATTTAGCAACTCAGGTTCTAGTGATAAAACATGATCTACTAAAATTGCTTACCATAGTTCAGCCATGTCAAACCTTTTGAGCCTACATGACTACATCCCCTCATATTATGCTTGTTAAGCGGTGGTTTGCTTACGCTTGCTTTATTTTTCAATTACTTTGGAAAAATCCTGGATGGGTACAAGATGGTGGAGCTAGTGAGTTTTCTGAGAAGGCGTATGTTACCCCCAAGTCAACCGTCCCTGTGGTGTTTGGAGGATTCACGTGAAGATTAGAATTTATGATACCGCTACTTTGATGCAATCTTTGTCTCTATGTAAGTGATAATATTATATTATTATTTGTTAAGTAATAAAGCATTGTCTTTTGATACTATCGTAATTTGTCGATATATGTGTGATTTTGACTTTCTGGGCACACATATAATTGGTACTCAGTTTTGTTCTTAAAACTGGGCGTGACAGATTGGTGACGGAGCCGACCTTTGTGGCCATGGGCACATGCGGGTCAAGGGCATGGACATGGGGCTCATTACGCGTGTAGGCCTTGTGGGGTGCACGACGTGGCACATGTGCCGGCACTGGACGCATGGCCGTGTGTGCTAAGAGGGAACGTTCCTAGTCATCGTTTTCTGGTTGTGGGTGTGTTGGGCTGACGAGAACGTCGGGCCCTTTGAGGGTAGGGTGTATGTCACATCCGGCCCAATTTGGAATTTGGCCCGTAGTGGCCCATGTGCATGTTAACAAGGTATTATAGGAGTTTTAGTCATACCTTCGTTGTTAAAGGTGGGTTAGACCAATATATAAGGCTTCTAGAGTCTATCCCACCATCCCTGGGTTAATCCTTTTACGCGAAGCGAGGACAAAAACGTAGGTGGGATGATGGTAAGTGTGGTGTGGTTCACTCAGTGTGCAAAGTGGATCTGAGCTGTTTAGACTCTGGGGCGTTACAAGAATGACAAGTCCACTACGCCACCTCGGCCTTGGCGTGATGGCGACCCGCCCTGGCCTAGCACGCGACAGCGAGTTTGCCCCGGCCACCTCAACCTTGGCGCGATGACAACCCACCCCAGCCTCGCATGCAACAGCGACTAGCCCCGACCTCGGTCGTGCCCTCGGTGACCCGCCGCCGCACCGGTCTCCGCTCCTGCGCTGGCGCGGCGCCCGCAGCCCGGCGCCTCCACCCCAGCGCCGGCTACGGCGTCAGCATGGGGGCAAATGTGCCCATCGCCACGTTGGGACCCACCTCCGTCAAAAGAAGCTGGTTGAAGCTGCTTTTTTCAGCTTCGCCATCAACTTTTCGCATGTTAGAGAACATCTTCTGGAGATTCTAAGGTGAAGCTATTTCCTAGGAACCGTTTGGTAGAGAAGTGGCAAAACAGTTTTGTGAAGCTGTGCCAAAATCTCTACCAAACAGGCCCTAATGCCAAATAAAAGGATTTTCCTCTCGGACCAAGGAACTAGTAGAGGACAACCATAACCAAATCAAAGATTCCAAGTGCTACTTTTCCTCCTTTCAACGTCAATGCCACCATACAACCTAGTTTTGGCCAATTGCAATTAGCTATGAACCCCATGGCATGCAAACTCCGTGTTATCTAGCCAATGGGAGCAAGCTCAAAGTCCATAGGATCCATTCGAAGAGAGGATACATCACTTGAGTAAGCACTTCTATGAGTAGACGTTGTCACGAGTTCTCACCTACTAGTCTCTTAATAACGAATATCTCACACCAGGGTTATGTAAGCCCTCCACTAAACGCCAGTACAATGATATTAACCCTTGAGTGATTTTAGCAATCAACCAAGAGTTTTGGGGCTATAGCTAACACGTTGAAAGTCCTATGTTTGGTGTTGGTAATTAGTGACAATGCCTAAGTACTAATCCTATGCCTAAGTTGTATGTAGCATATGAGGATTAGTACATTCCAAGGTTGGTGGCAAGATGGACATGGTGATCATGATGGCCACACTTGGATTTGGACGCAACCCTATGTGATCAAGGCAAAGGTATATGCTTAAGGGTTGTGTTTTAGTAACCAAGACACCTAGTGGGTGTGGTTACATTATAGGATAGATAGCCGTACTATAAAGAGGGGAATGACGCGGCTATTGAACTCCTAAGTGCCTCTAGGTGTGCATTTCATAATCATATGCATTTGGATAGAACTAATAACGCCTCGAAAAATGATTGTGAAAATGCTAACACACTCACACATGACGAGGTCACTTGGTGGTGTTAGCACATTTGCGATGGCGGTGGAGTTTGAACAGTAGAGAGGGTTTGGGTCCCTCTCTCCCTCCCGCCGAGCTTGCGAGCCGGGATTCAGGAGTTTTCGAGAAGTTGAAACGACTATTTTCCACTACGCCGGAAGTCGGAAAAGAAACGGAGGCGAACGGAGGTCACAGAGGTGACCGGACGCTGGACCGGACGCGGTCTCTGTTTGACCGGACGCGTCCGATCAGCGTTCAGCGTCTGCGCGTGTTTCAGTTTGATGATCGGACGCGCAGCGCGTCCGGTCACTGTCGACCGGACGCGTCCGGTCGTTCAGAGAGCTTACTGGACTCCAACCGGACGCTGGCACTGTGGCGTCCGGTCAGTTCTACAGCGCGTCCGGTCGCTGTTTCGTTGAGCGCTGGTCAGGCTTGACCAGCGCGTCTGGTCGGTTACGGGACCAGCGCGTCCGGTCGATCCCAGCGCGTCCGGTCGGCGCGACGAGCGCGTCCGGTCAGTGCTTCGCTGTTAGCCGTTACGCGATCGGCGCGTCCGGTCAGTGTGACCAGCGCGTCCGGTCAGCGCGATTTCGACTGGTTCAAGTTTCTAACGGCTATATTCGAAGGGGTACGTCTATAAATACTCGTTGGTCGGCTCAAGGCTCTAACTCTTGAACATTTTGACATACTTGTGAGCACTTTGAGCTAAGCAACTCCCCTCCCACTCATCTCTCTTGCTTCTTTGCATATTCGAAGTGAGATTGAGTGATCCAAGTGCATTTGCATTGTGAGATTGCATCTAGTTGGCACTTGGTGGTTGATTTGCTGCGGGATTCTTGTTTCTCTTGGTGGTTGCCGCCACCTAGACGGCTTGGAGCAGCTTGGAGGCGTTGGCAAGAGTTGGTGATTGTTCTTGGCCACCTCCGGTGATTGTGAGGGGTTTGTGCCTACCTCGGCGAAGCGCCAAAGGCAACGTTAGTAAATTGCTCGTGTCATTGCAACCTTTTGCCATTTGGTAGGTTCTTGTGGCGCCTTTTGAGAGGCTCGGTGTGTGACCGATTAGCCACCGAACCACGTGGTGAAAAGGGATACAACGGGGACTAGCGTGCTGGCAAGCACGTGAACCTCGGGATAAATCTTCGTGTCATCACTTTCATATTGTGATTGATTGATCCCGGTGTTCGGTTGTCTTGGTATTCATTGTTGATCATATTGGTTGGCTCAATACTTCGCCCCTCGGTGAAACTCTCCTAACTCAACTCCGCATTACTTTCTTAGTTATCTTTGCTAGCTAGTTAGCTTTGCTTTAGTAGCTCTTTTGTGTAGCTTGCTAGTTGTAGTTGTAGTTACCTTCTCGGTGTGACTTGTGCGGTTGAGTGCAAATACTAGAATTGTGAATTGGTTAAGTGGCTTGCAAACACCTCGTAGGCTAAGCAAAACTCGCATCTCGCTTTTTGTTATATTGATAAACTTGTTTAGCTTGTCTTTGTAGAAAATTTTAAAAGGCTATTCACCCCCTCTAGCCATCAAGACCTTTCACACGTGCGCTCGCTTGCCCCAGTTGGATACCAGTCAAAGTCTTTAGGCTAGCCTATTCATCGCCCAGGGGCTTCAGCTGATCGAGCACGGCAAGAAGAACGAGCGGGGTCCAAGGGCTCTCGCCCCGGGGCAACCTAGCCCCTGGTCGCTCAGGGGTCTGACCGATTGAGTGTGGCTTGAAGGAAGCGGCATGGAGATCCTCACCAGGGCCTGCTCAGCCCCGAGCAACATTGAGAAACTTCTAACAGGAGCACGCTGCGGAACCAACATCCGACACCCGCACGATGAGGCGTGGGGCTATCCCCCGCTCTTAAAAGGAGGTGCCGCTTGCCAGAAAGGTCACGTCTGGAGCATGATGAAACACGATAAATGGAGCGCGTGCAAGACTCACCACCATCAGATGAGCCAGATGCGCAGGACCACACTCCAGTCTCTACGGAATCCCCCGACCTGTAACACTCTAAAATCATTTTCACAAATACGTAATACTCCCTCCGTCCCTAAATATCTATCATTTTCGCTTCCCGAGAAACAACTTTGCCTAAATATATATTAAAAAATATTAATATTCATGATACATAATTAGTATCATTGAAAAGATCTTTGAATCTAGTTTTTAAATAAATTTATTTAGAGATACAAATGTTGTACGTATTTTTTACAAATCGAGTCAAACTTACGGCATCACACCACCAACAACAAATATTTAGGGACGGAGGGAGTAAATAACTAGAAAGACCGGCGCGGCTCTCTGGAGGAGGCCAGTTGCCAGGCCAATGTTTGTACATTGAATGCACCAATCTGAGGCTATATGGGCTCTTGATTTTGATTTTGAGTGACTAAAACACAATATCTCAAGATCAAGAATCAACAAGTTCAAATTCGTATGATGTAGTGAAGACACTTCAATACTATTGGGCTGTGCAAGCAGCAATCAATTGGATTAAGTTACTTTTGTTTTTAGTCGATATGTGGAGCTTTATATGCATAAAAATATCAACCATGGCTGCATCTGAGATATCTACTAACTAATAAAATTTAAAATACATAATATAAGTCTTGTTCTGTATGTGACTAATTTTAGGTTAAGTTGAGAAAAACATTATGCTTTTTTATTTAACTTTTCCAAGATCTATTTGGGCCAAATAATATTTTTTGGTGAATTTAAATTCAAATATAAGGCCTAGAAACATTTTTTATGCATTCTTGCTGGTGCACAACTTTGCTTTGAGTGCAAGCTTAGAGTTATGTGGCTGTGAATTCAAATTTTGTTTAAATTCAAGCAAGTTTGAAAAAACAGAAAATAGAAAAGGCTTTTCTTTTCTTTTTCCTCTCTCCCGTTAAGCCCATCAGCAGCGGCCGCCCAGCCATCCCTTTTTTCTTTTTCCCCTTTGTGTCCATAAAGCCTAGCCAAAAGGAGCTAGTTTGGCCAGCCCAACACCAACTCCCTCCACACTTGCTGTCTTCCTATAATATTCTGTATTTTTATTTAATATATAGAAAATTTATGTAATATAAAATATCAACATTTTAAAATTTTTGTATGAATTTGTGGTGCATGTATCGTTGGACATCTTAAATAAACTTTTTCCCCTTCTCACCCCATTCCAAATCATGGTTTCAAACAACCACTCCAAGTTATGGTGTTGACCAAGTCATCACCATGATAAAGAAAATATTCTAAATAAAATATTTTCTGAATGAATTAAAAATTTTGTTGAATTCAATCTCCCCTTGAATTCAACATGCAAACTCTCGCACATGATTTTTATTTTTTCTAAAACAAAATTCTTACTCTCTCAAATTGTTCAAAGAAAGTTTACAATATAAACTTTGTGCACCCATATATATAAATTAGAAGCAAGTGTGCTTTGGATTTTTTTTGGGTTTGTAGTTGTTTTTCTTTTCATATCCTTGGAAAGAAAAAGGAAAAAAAACACTTCCACAACCAGCACGCCGGATGAGCCTAACTCCCAAGACTTCACCTCGCCGACCCTCCTCCTCCTGAACCCCACGGCCCAACCGTGTGTCCCTAGCCTGCTCGCGCTTCTCCCCTTCTCCTTGCCCATTCTCCGCATGGCCTAGCCTTTCCATGGAGTGGCCCACTAGGTCCCAGGCTGCCGCACCTAGTCCCAGGGAAACCCTAAGGGCACCCGCAATGGGTGACTCATAAGCTAAGCTCTAAGCATTTTTTCATATTTTAATATAAGAGAGAGAGAAACTAGCTCTTGATCAAGAGGTAGGCTCATACCACATTTCAAGAACATGTGAGAGTGTCATGTGGGCCTAATCATACTATGCGTCATTGCTAAAAGCTAACACTATTGAAGAGGTTGGCCTAGAGCTAGTAACTGACTCTTACTGTTGCGGGTGCCCTAAGGAGCACGCGGTCCCTGGCGCCACACCACCGTCTCAACCCCACGCCCCATGGCCCCTACTCCTCCACGGGATGGTCACTAGTGTCCGCAACATGGAAGTGGAGAATCCCTATCGTCCATGGGAGGTAGCACGGCTAGCCCTAACCCTAGCTGGCAGCTATAACAACCGCTACCACCGCCACTCTTCGCCTTTCCTAGAGCCGCCGCCACTAGTTGCTTTCACTCCCTTCCTCTACCCTTTCTACTCATCTCCGGCGACGCCGCACTAAGGAAGCCACGACAGGCGAGCTACCATTGACCCACTTTGGTCGCATCAAGCCAGCCCGTGTTTGACGAGCTCCACCGTCCTGCACCTCGCCAAGGCGCCATCTGAAGTCAAGGCACTAAATACACTCACAAACGGTAACTAACTTATTACATGGGCCTTCATGCCCAGACTTGGCTCACAGGCCCTCATCGTCAGCAGGCGGGAGCACCTCATCCTCAAACAGCCTCACGAGTCGACCTCCAGGCTCTTCTGCAGCCTTGAATCAACCCCAGGCAGGCCGCCTCATTCTCCTCCTTAGTCTTGCTCGGGTCCGAGGTGAAGCCATCAACGACGAGGCCCATGTCGTACTCGAAGCCAGAGCGGATGACCGCCATGGCCCTCTTCACGCCATGGTGCAGTGCGCCCCGTACCCTCTCTCGTATGAGGCCACCCAGCGCCGTCACCCGGCGCACGAACTAGTTCCCTGGCGCGTCCTCCTCGGTGTTGGCGTCGGGCTCGACCCCCAGGCTATCGCACACCGTGGTGATTGCGCCCTGGAGCAGCTGGTTCCGTCCGACCTCGGCCTCAAGGAGGGCTTGAAACGAGGTGGCCGTCACCTGGGCCTCACGTTGCTGTTTCTCCAGCTCTGAATCATGAGATCAAGTCAGTAAAAAACACAGGAATTCCAAGTTGAGATCAGAGTTGGGCGGAAGCTTACCCTCGGCATGGGTCTGCCAGCCCATGATCTGATCACGCAGCTCACCGTGCGCCTTCTCGGCTGCTCGAAGAGCCTCGTCCTTGTCATGAATGGTCGCCCTCAGCGTCTCGATCTCTCGACCGGTGCCTGAGAGAGCCTCGTCCCTCTCTCGGACGGTGTCCTTCAACGTCGTGACCTCCTCGGTCAAGGTTTCGACGCGAGTGAACACCAGCCTGATTTGGACGTTGAGGGCATCATGCTGGCCGCTGACAAGAGCGACGTCCTCCTCAAGCTCCTTCACACGTGCCAAAAGAGACGCAAGGTCCTCGCGGGCTTTGGCCGCCTCCTCTTGAGCTTTGGTCGCGTCTTCACGCGCCTTGGCTGCAGCATCCCGAGCCTGCGCCGCCTCCTCCTTAAGCGCCGCGTGGACGACGTGAAGCTCATCTGCTTCGGCGCTCTTCTAGGATAGCCGCTTATTGGCCTCCTCGACCAGAGCCCGTTGACGAGGAAGCGCCGCCCACACACCGCTTTCGTGGCGAATAAAAAGCGATTTGCGGCGCGACCGCTCGTTGAGCTCCTAGTGACGACCAAAACCAAAAATCAGAACCGAGGAGATAAAGGGGACCGAGCAAAATGAAGTATTGAAACAAACATGACTCACCTCAAAGGCCCTCGACATGTGTCGGACCAGGGTATCCGCGACCATCCGCAGGGACTGCACGGAGTGCTTGCGGAGCCCCTCGACATACTCCCAGTGCTGCACTTCGTCATTATCATCGAGGGCGAAGAAGGGCTCAGCATCGGGATTGGCCGTATCCCTGAACTCGAGGGTCGACCGACCCCAGCGCAGGAGCTCCTCCTTCACTCGCATGAGCGCCAGCCCCGCGAAGTCGGACCACCCGGTAGACGCCTCCGCCGCGTCACCATCTGGCGCCGTAGAGGTTTCAGGCCGATCCGAGGCATCGACCATCTCGACATCTGCCTTTTGCTTACCCTTGTCAGATGGGGGATCGTCGAACGTGAGGTCGATCACGGTTGGCGTCGGACCTTGGGGCGGGAGTGGCTCCCCGCTGGCCGGTACCTCCGCCTGAGTGTCGGGCGGCAGCACGACCGCCTCCCACTCTACCTCGCCCACCGGCCCCTCTGGCTGGCTCAGCTCACACCGCTCCGCTTTCGGTTGTGGCTGCGACGACCGCTCTTCCAGCCGTTGCTGCTGCAACTGCTGTTGCGACTCCTCCCGCTCCGTCCGTAGTTCCAGCAGCTCCTCCTCTTTCCCCACATCTCGCGGGGTCTCCACCACGTTCTTTATTTCTTCCACATCCGCCTGCCCTGCGTCGCAGGCGAATGTTGCGGCCTCCCTGGCCTCGACGGTCTCCAGGGTCCCCGTGATCAACCCCGGCTCTTGACCGTCACCTCCGGGCCGGTCGAGCCCGGTAGTGCCCGGGGCTAGCTCGACCGGCTCAGATTGCTGAGCGGCATCTCCAACTCTGGTGCCCCCCTCAGTGCTCGCTCCGGCCTTGACGGTGGCCTCTTTCGCCTTAAGCCGCTTCGTCGCCGCCTGGTACTTTACAACCCAGGCGGCGGTGTCTGCCGGGGTCCGCATCATCAGGGCGGCGCTGGCCTTGAGCACCTTGGCAGGCGTCATGACTGCCAGCTCCGCCTTGCGCTTATGGCTGCACAGTGAACCAGAGCGTGAGAACAAGAAACAAAATAAACTTGTCTGAAAGATAGAGCGAAACACTTATCCAGACATGGGGATCAGGGGTTTTGTCCTTGGCTTTCCTGAACTACCTGAGGGCTTCTGCGACGGCCCCTCCGCCGAGCCTCCGGTCGGCCCGGAACTCCTTGGAGCCTAGGCTGACGACGCCTCTGAGGTCCTCACTGCCATCGAGGACGTCTGGCCTCGGGTCCTCATGCCTGACGACGACGCCCCAGCCTGAGGCGTCGACGTTGCTGCTCCACCCGCCGACGAGGTATGAGGCGACCGGGCACGCGTGCGCGGCGCCGCCGACGTCGACGGAGCAATTCCTGGCTCGACAGATCTCTTTTCCGAGGGCCCCTCACGGGCACTCCCTTCCGATCGCTCCTCCTCCCCCTCGACAGGTGCCGAGGCTGCCCTTGATGCTTGGGAGGTCGAACCCCCACCGATGGGTCCCTGCAGGGACCGCACGTCAGGGAGGTGCGCAAGGAAAGTCGCGGTATCGTACCGTGACCCAGCGTCGTTGTCATCACTGTCATCATCCTCCTCCTCCGAGGTCATCTCGGAGGGGGTGTTCTCCTCAGGGAGACCCTCGAGCCTTTGCTGGCGACGGCGTTTTAGCAACGCCTCGCGCTCAAGGATCTTCCTGTTACCCTGTGTCTTCGCGGCGTCTTTTTTCTTCTTCTCCTGGGCCGTAGAGAGGCGTCTCACCTGACGAGCTGCGCGATCCTCCGGGATCGGTGGCGGTGAGTCCTTGACCGCCGATAGATCCTACACGGCAACCTCGATGAGCTAAATCAAGGTAATCGGAAAGGGAAAGGACACGAGGCCGACAAAACAATACTTACCATAGGCTTGAATCCGTGGTTGGGCCGCATCGGGACTCTGTCAACATCCTCCTGCTTGATGCCGCCCACCATCCAACGAGCATGCCAGACGACCTCGTCGAGGGGGAGGGTTTCATGTGACATCCAACTCCCCTCCAACGAGACACACGGTGTCATCTCGTCCAATCGAAGTCGACGATGCATCAGTGGGAGCACCGTTCGACGATGGAACGCGGCGGCCACCATGCCCGCAATCAGCCCATGCAGACGGAGCTTTCTCAGCACGTCGAGGAGCGGCTACAGCTTCGGCTTGTCCTCCTCGACGACGTCGTACGACCAGTTCTCCTTTCGCGGCATCAGGACCTGGCCGGAGAAGCTCGGCAGGCGGCCGTCGTCGTTGCGCAGGTAAAACCAGCCTTCGTGCCACCCGCTGTTCGATGAGATGAGCTGGGCCGGGATGTAGAGATCGCCTCGGCCCGCCCGCACTTGCAGAGTGCAGCTTCCGGCATGTACCGCCCGCCGTACTCCCCTCTCGCCCACCTTCTTGGCGAAGTGCTCCGCCTTGAAGAGGTGGAGCCACAACTTCCAGTGGGGCTCGATCCCCAAGTACCCCTCGCAGACGGCTGCGAAAATGGTGGCCTGTGAGATGGAGTTGGGGGCAAGATGGTGGAGCTCCACCCCGTAGTAATGCGGGATGGCCCGCATGAATCGGCTCGGTGGCATCCCGAGCCCCCTCTCGTGAAAGGCGATGAAACTCACCACGTAGCCCTCTGGTGGCGCCGGCTCTCGGTGATTGGTCGGCGGCACCCTCCACTCCAGCAGGTCCCGGCTTGTCCTCGGCCGCAGGAGACCGTCGCGCACAAGCTCCTGCAGCCTCTTCTCCGTCACCGAGGAACGGACCCATGCCTCCGCGGGAGGACCTGGCTCTTCCCCGCCATCGGCGCAGGGATTGGGATATGGTGGCGGCAGGGAAAGGATGACGGCGGCAGTGGAGAACGGCTGATGGAGGCAAAGGAAAGAGAACACAGTCGCAAAAAGGCTGGGAAGGAACACACGAAAGCCCTGGGCTCCGTATTTATACTCCGGTAGAAGACCAACGGGCGGATCTAGCGAAGAGGCAAGTAAAGTTTCCGCATTTAATGCTCTTACCTAACCGCCCCCTCGAAACCCGCACGTACAGGCACGTGTCAACCGTTCGCTCGCTAACCGCCTGCCACGCCGCACACTACCGCGTCGTTTTCGCTTCCCTCCTAAAAAGACGCACCCCAATGGGCGAGAGGGACGGCTCACAGACAGACACTTCCAGACGAAGGAACCATGGGCTCCAAGCCCACTATAAACCTCAAGGGATCGAAAGCTGGCCCTCGACCAAGGTTCGACAGCTGCCCTCGAGTAAACAGAGTAAGGGATGTCTGAGAGCGGGCCCGTACAAGGCCGGGGCTCGAGCCGCATTCTCGAGATGCCCTCAGACATATTCGAGGCTAAAGGAGAGGTCGACGGTGGAATCCCCTCGGAGGGAGGCATCGAGCCCTCGGATCCTATCAAACGGAGCCGAGATCCATACGACAACTCTTTGACACTTTTGGAGAGCGCCTCCCAGCCGCCAGCCGAGCCCTATCAAACGGGGCACGGGCTCCCACTCGAATCTCCCGCTAACAACTCATCGGGGATCGTCAGAACTCGCCCATCGAGGGTAGTACGACGTTCCCCACCCCTCCTCCTTACCTAAAGGATGCGTGAGGGACGCACGATAAAGACGGACAAGTCCCTGATCGGCCTCACTCGCGCAAAGGCTTGGGGGCTCGCCCGCAACCAGCTAACCTCGACAAAAGAGGACCAAACGCACCTCGGGCTCAGCAAAACAACGTCCCTCGATATAACATACTGTAAGGTCCTAGATGGCTAGAGGGGGGGGGTGAATAGCCTATAAAAAAACTACACAAACCACTAAGCAAACTTGTTAGAATGACAAACGGCGTAAAGCGAGTTTTGCTTAGCCAACGGTTGTGATGCAAGCCTCCTATCCACAAGTCTAGTAGATTATGATCTCTAGTTCACACAAGGGCTATGTCACTAAACTTACACTAGTGAGCAAGCTAACAACTACTAGCAAAGGCTACCACTAGAGCTACACAAGATAATCTAGTAAATGTAAGTGTGAGAGAGAGGATTGTGAATCTTATACCGACGGTGGAGTGAAGATGTTGCCAATCACCAAGATGATATACAATCAATCAATATTGACAACAACACAATATGAAGACCAATCACCGGGAGACAAGAGACACAATATTTTTGTTCACCCGGTGTTCATTTGTGCACCGACAAGCTACGTCACCGGTTGTGTCGACCAACACTTAGATGGTTTCCCGGTGTGACCCTCAAGTCACTTGCCCCTCAAGGCACGCCCCGCAAGGCACCGCAAGACACCACTCTCAAGTGAGGTAACTCAATGACACGCGCAATCCACTAGAGTTGCTTTTGGCGCTCCGCCGAGGAAAGCACAAGAACCTCTTACAATCAATCGGAGGTGGCCAAGAACAATCTCCTTCTCTTGCCAACGCCTCAAACAATCTCCAAGCCGGCTAGGAGCGATACTCTCCAAGAGTAACAAGAAATCCACCGGCTAAACCACCCACAAGTGCCACTAGATGCCCTCAAGCTATGCAATGCACTTTGGGATCACTCAATCTCACTTTTGATATGCAATCAAGCAAGAGAGATGAGTGGGAGGGAGAAGCTCTAGCTCAAAGGATGCACAAAAGTGTTAGAAATGTCAAGAGACCTCCCCAAGGGCCGGCCAACAAGTATTTATAAGCATCCCAAACAAATAGAGCCGTTGTACCCCTTCACTGGGCGCTTTTCGGGACGACCGGACGCGCCGGTCGAAACTGACCGGACGCGCTCAACCGCGTCCGATCGCCCTGCAACGTCCACGTGTCCCTCTAGATTCAAACGCGGCCGCCCGATCCTCCAACGGTCACTGTGCGCCAACGGTCAAACGCAACGACCGGACGCGCCGCTCAACCGACCGGACGCGCCGATCGCACAGCATCGCGCGCCCGCGAACCATCGACCGGACACGCTCCAGACAACGACCGGACGCGACAGTGCCAGCGTCCGGTTGGAGTCCAGTAAGCTCCCTCAACGACCGGACGCGTCCGATCGCGTGTGACCGGACGCGCCCGCGCGTCCGATCAGCTTCACGCCACGTGCTACACTTCTGGGTGCCCGACCGGACGCGCCGGTCCCGCGAGTGACCGAACGCGCCGGTGCGAAACCCTAACATCCGCGCGCCTGACTGCTGCGTTGAACTGACCGGACGCGTCCGGTCAAACCGTGACCGCGTCTGGTGCAGCGTCCGGTCACTTCTGTGACCTCCGTTCGCCTCCATTTCTTTTCCGACTTCCGGCGTAGTGGAAAATAGGCATTTCAAGTCCTCGAAAACGCATGAATCCCGCCTCGCAAGCTCGGCGGGAGGGAGAGAGGGCCCCAAACCCTCTCTACCGCTCAAACTTCATCGCCTTCGTAAATGTGCCAACACCAACAAGTGATCACCACCTTGTGCACGTGTGTTAGCATTTTCATAATCATTTTCGAAGGTTTTCCAGTTAGCTCACTAGGCCCTACATGCAATGCACTTCATGAATTCACCTAGTGGCACCCGTGCGTCGAATAACCGATAAGACTTCCCCTCTTAATAGTTCGGCTATCGATCCTAAACCACTCACACCCTCTATGGTGTCTTGAGTGCAAAATAAAATGGCCCTATGGTTATACCTTTGTCTTGAGCCCATTTTATTTTTCCAAAAGATATGATCCACTTCATATCATCACATGACCGTCTCGATCCATCGACCTTGACTTCACTTGCTCTTCACCGTTGCATCGGTCCGTCGGTGCCAAGTCTTGCTCAAGCTTCACCATCGCATGGTCCTTCGCTTCGAAGCCTCGACTTGCCCTTCACCTTCACAACCAGTCCATCGAGCCATGCATCATCTCGGTCTTCATCATCTTGGTCACATGAGTTAATGTCATGTCTCATATTCAATGACCACCTTTATCTAAATCATCCACTTAGATACAAAGGTTAGTCCTAGGTTTTATCAATTAGCCAAAACCAAACTAGGGACTTTCACATACTAAAGCCCTCGAAAGAGTCACATACTCCTTCGAGGCCTCGGGGGCTATACCCGGCGGGTGCGCTCGCACGCACCCACCGGAAGAGCGACGATGCTACGACTCCAGTTCATGACTCGCTGAGCCTCTGCGAGAATGTCCACACTCACGCAAAGGCTTGGGCGCTACTGTCGGGTACCTAAGTTAGGGGTACCCGAAACCCGTGATTAAAAGAACAAACCTCCGAGAAATCCGCACCTTAAAGACCCCCTAAAAAGTCGAATCAGAACTCCACCTACACCGACACGCCGAGCCAAACCCGCATACGTAAGAAGACGGGGCACCCTCGACTGCGTCCCGACTCGCACGAGGCTCGCTCGACGGGAAGCCTCGACCCCAGAGAATCTCCGACTCACACGACCCAGGGTCGAGTCGGTCGACCCCCCACTTTTTCTCAGTCACCAACTCGCTGACAAAAGCATTTAATGTCACCACTTCCACCTACGTGGCTACAGCGCCACAGGCATGGGAGCAGCACCCGCGTCTGATCTCGCTTTTTACTGCCCGTCCCAGGATGGGCAATGAAATGTAGCCACTATTCACACCATGACGAGCACTGTCCGACCATCATGGCTCGGGATTTCTGGAGCTCGGCCTTATCCGTTTCTCGTCGACCACCTTCGGCTACGTCCCGACCTAGCCTCGACTGCCATCGGTCAACAAAGGGACCACGCCCGTACGTCGACCACAGGGAATCGCACGTCCTCTACAGCACTCAGGATGTTTCACCGTCCCGTCATCAACATCACTACGACGCCCTGGGAATGGCCTGCATGCAACGGGGCACGTCGCTACAGCAACATCTACAGCGCCTGTTCCGCCTTCTCCTCCAAGGCACCCCCTAGGGTTTTTTTTTTGTAGACCTAGACCCTCCTCTTGAGTCTATAAAAGGGGACGGTAAAGAACTCTCCAAGAGGAGACGACTTCAAGATCAACACCTCAAGCAATTCTCCATTTTCCTTTTCCGAGACTTGGGACCAGCTCCCTCTCTCGCAGCTTGTAACCCGTACGCAAGCACCTCGGTGCAAGGAAATACAATACTCTCCCTCCCCGCTGGACGTAGGGCCTTCTTTGCCCGAACCAGGATAAACCCACATGTATTTTCTTTGCATCACCATCCGGATTAGGGAGCACGCAGCACACATTCACTCGTCGGCTTAGGGCCCTCTCGGGTCCAAACACCGACACTGCTTATAAGTCATGGTACAATATTTTTCTCTCACAACAAAACAGCATCAATCGCCTTATCAGCCGTACAAACCATCAGCCAAACAGAGCTTAAGACAATACCAATGTAACTACCCTAAGTGATACTATGGTTGATAGGGCTCGAGATCCAAAAACAATATATGTAACTGTAACTCAAAAAAATGTTGAATCTATAAAAAATATAGTTATCGTGAGTATTAGGATCAATCATTTTAATTAATTATACTTTAAATTAAATTTCAAATTTAAACCACTTTGATTTAGTCAGCAAATTATTAAGACGTTAGATTTGGAGCTATGTCAAACATGGTTTAAGTCCCGTGACCGTGAATGTTATCGTAGAGTATTCACCTTTTTATCTCTTTGATTGAACGAGGTATTTATGCCCGTTTGGTCCAGTATTCACTCTGTCCATCCCGTTTGATAATTCTTATATATTGTTATGAAAAGAGACAAAGACTTCAAAACATGGTTTTGGCTTTTGACTATTTTTTAATTACAATATATAAAATGGTAAAAACGTAATTTTATTAAAGTTCATCCACCAATCTATAAATAATAATGTCTTAATCTCTTCAAACTAAACATTTTAAAAGTTATCGGTAACCAAAGATTTAAAAGTTTGACTTAACTTGTGTAAAACGATAAAAAAAAATGGAACTGGAAAGGAGTATTTGCATATAGTGTTTCTGGTTGTCTTTGAAAATTAGATCTTAATCCAAATAGTACAACGAGTTCCATATTTCATGTTTGGAGCGCTACCTAAAATTTAAGGTTCTCCATGGACGAATCTACAACACCAGTAAGGTCGGGGCTCAAACTCCACCTACCACTGTTTAAAGTGTGGGGTCTCTCGTAAAACCCCTTACGAATTTAGAGCTAGAAAAGGTTTTTTTAAGCCTCTGTTAAGCACATGCATCCACACACACCACACTCACACCGTATAGAGTAGAATACCATGTCCTTCTAGAGAAGGTTGCAGTCCCTTCGTGGCAACACTGTAGATTTTATTCTGGGAGCCGGTGCCGTTGAGGGACGCAGGTCAACTCTAGGAATGGAACCTGCGCCGGCTGCGTGGCCACTGCCGCCGCTAGCCACTCGAGCAGAGGCTCGGTCTTCAGGAAAGGTTAAAAGAATGGGATAGAAGTAGAATGATGACAAGGAGTACTAGTTGTTCCTAGCTAGGTCCACATATATTTTTCCTTAGAAAATTTGACATCAGAACATATAGGATAAACGACGGGAGATATCAATTTCAATGGCACACCTGAATATGGTTAATGCCGCTAAGGCCAATTTCTTTCCTCACTAGTCCAAGAAAAGAGAATCGGAGGGGAAGTCAATGACGTCCAGCCCGTTCGATTCAGCAGGCTGCGGCTGCGGCTACATTTACAGTTAATTACTCCCTCCGTTCTAAATAAATACCGGCATGCATGCGGGTCAAAATTTTTAATTTTAGCTAAGTAGATAAAAAAATATTAATAACATTTATATATTTAAATAAGTTTATTATAAAATAGATTCATCGGTCTATCTAACAATACTAATTACATAATACAAGTATTAATATTTTCTTGTATATATTTAGTCAAAGTTAAAGAAGTTTAACTTATCAGAAAACGAGAACGACACTTATTTAGGGACAAAGGTAGTATACACTAACACTTAAAACAAGTACAATAATGATCTTATAACCAAGGTAGTCAACATTTTTACTAATGTGGATGTGGATGAGAGAACAAGAGAAGAAAGAGTAAAGCTTACTCGCTCCGTTTTCCTAAAGAACGTCGTTTGGGACAGTGACGTGGTCTAAAAAAACAACTTTGACATTACTTTTTGCAATAAAATATTTAAAAAATATAGTCAATATATTTTTTTTATGAAACTACATTACGAGATGAATCTACTTACATCATTTTCATATTTTCAAACTCAACTCAAAAGAATTTATTTGTTATTAAAGTTTAAAATGTTTGACTTAAGACAACCTTAAAATGACATCTTTAAGGAACCAGAGGGAGTAACTTTTATGAAAACAACAAGCTGATCACGTGATCCCATACATTGATGGGTCCAGATAGCAAGTGGATATGAGGAGTAATATAAAAGATAATGTGGGACATTGATAAAAGGTAGTACTCCACATGTTCATAAACCTTATTAGACACATTGCAAAAACTATGTACGTAGATATAGCGTATGTCTAGATACATAGCAAAAGCTATGCATTCAGAAAAAATCAAAATAATTTACAATTTAGAACATGATACTTACTCCATTGCAAATTATAAGACATTCTGACCTTTCTAGAACTTTTATATAGTATCCAGACATAGCCTATATCTAGATACATTGCAAAAATGTTGCATCTAAAAGGTGAGAACGACTTATAATTTAAAACCGATGTATCAGAGTAGAAAACGTAGCTTGGCTAGCAAAAGTTGGGTACTTAAAAAAGTCAGAATATCTTAAAAAATTCTTAAAAAATAAGAATAGAGCTCATAGTTTGTAAGAGAGGGACGCCATATAATAAAATACTATTTATCAATAATTACTCACTTCATTTTAAATTACAAGTTATGACTTTTCTAAAACTTTTATTAAGTAGTTAAACATAGTCTATCCATCTAGGCGCATTAAAAAACAAGGCATCTAGGAACAGAGAGATCGTAGCAAAAAGACGTAGCTCAACTCTTACACTATAGCAAGGTCTTGTTTAGTTTCTCCTCTAAAACTTTACACTCTATCACATCGGATGTTTAGATACATGCATGGAGTATTAAATATAGACTAAAAAAGTAACTAATTGTACAGATTGCGTGTATTTTGCAAGATGATTTTTTAAGACTAATTAGTCAGTAATTAGACAATGGCGTGCTACAGTAAACACGTACTAATGATGGATTAATTAGTCTTAATAAATTCATCTCACAGTTTACGGACGAGTTCTGTAATTAATTTTTTTATTAGTATCCGAATATCTCTTCCGACATCTTATGAAACATCCGATATGACATCCTAAAACTTTATACCTCTGCAACTAAACAAAGCCTACCTTGTAGTCAAGTTCGTGTTTGCTACCATACTCTCAATAATTTACTTTGTACTCTCTCGATGCCCAATCTTTTTTTGTGGCGGAGTTACATGGAGACAAAAGTGGGCCACCCTCATTGTTGATTGCATTTTCTTAGTGGTTTTTTTTTGAGCCTGGACTACTAGCATTTTCTTACTGGTTACCGGTAACACCTTAGACCTGGGTTTGACTCCTTGTGGGAACAATTATTTCAGGATTTAATAACGTTGTGCTTTTAGTGGTAGGCGGTGTTCCGTCGATAGCGATGCTCCAGTGGTGACTTCGTCAATCTTGAGGATTTGCTGATACAGTCTTCAAAGATGCTCATAGGGCTATGATTTACGTGCGTTCGTTCATAGAAGTAAGTATGCGTGTGTATTTGCAAAAAAAAGAGAGAGAAAATAATAAAGATTTGCACAATATATATAACTTGAATACTGTTGACCCCTCCTCGAATCCTCTTCAAACTCCTTATGTCAAAAAATATAATTACAGGTTTAGGATAAGTCAAGCTTCTTAAATTTGACTAAATCAATATCAATATTTATATATGCAGATAAGATTAATATAGAAATTTATTTTATAATTGAATTAATGATATTTATTTGATATTATAAAATTAGTGTTTTCTAGAAAAATCACTCTACTCCTTGCGTCTCCGAAGAAATAACTCTATGGGATGCGTGTCGGTCAAACTTTATTAAAATTAGCTAACTTTATAAAAAAAAGTTAGCAACATTTGTATCACTAAATAAATTTATGTTTTTAAAAACATATTTTGCGATTTATCGAATGATACTAACTATACATCATAACTTTAATATTTTTTATATATAATTAATCAAAGTTTAAAAAAATGATATTCACCGAGGTGAGTCCTTTTTTTTTAATTTGGGTACCGACTACCGAGTGAGCATTGATGCGAGTGATGCGAGCAGCTGGTCACCGTTGAGGGTTGCTTCAACTCAAGTAAATGCACCCAGTACTCTCGTTTGCTTGCTAGTTCTGTTGCAAATGTCAAAAAACAGACCAGCCCGATTTGTGAAAATTAATGTGTCAGCGAGTTCCAGTATGGTACAGTTTTTTTCTTCCCAAATTCTAAGGACGCCCATGCTAAAATGACGCGCTAAATCATTAGTACTAGTATTGCTTAGAAACAATTTCGTGTGAGCAAACGGTTCCGCTAACTGACAGATGGGCCCATACTCTTACCTTCGCCGCACCACGAATCACATCGGCACATCGTTCAACTCGCTAACCCAGAACATTCGGTTCCGAAATTACGATTTACAGCTATCATATCAAGCGCGGAGGCGGGAGCAGCGAGCAGCGCGCGGCCGGCGACCCCACCAAGACCCCATCAGCAACCGGCCGCGCGGCCGCGGTTGCCTCCGGCGGCTGGGTCCTCGCCTCGATGGTGGGGATGTACCAGCACCAGCTCCGCGACGACCCCTTCGGCACCCTAGGCGGCGGCCACTGCGGTGACCAGCCACGCATCGCCGGCGGCGCCGCCTCCTCGTCGTCGTCGTCCTCCTCCTCTCCCTCGGCTGTTCTCGCTCCGCTGCCTGCAGAGGCGCATGGCGGCGGAGAGCGGCGGCAGCGGTTCGAGGTGCTCGTCGACGGGGGAAGCGTGTTGCTCGGCGCGGGAGGCGGCAAAGGCGGCGCCGTGGGTGGGGATCTGGGGGTGCTAGTGCGGTGGATGCGGGAGCTCGCAGCGGATCCCGTGGCTCCCCTTCCGGCGCCATCAGAGCACAGGGCGAGGAAGCGGCACGTGCTGGCCTTGCGGCGCGCTCGCTACCTTAGATTGGAGGACGTGGAGGACGCAGAAGAGCTTCCCAGCTTCTACAAGGTTAGTTCGCTTGAGCACAAAACTCTCGTATTTTGTTGAATTGTTTTCTGTTGCCAATTCTTAGCAAACGTGGTTTTCGGTAGCCTGTTGCTTGCTTTGCTCTGTTTGTGGGACTGATCGGTATGGATTGGACAAGGGGCATCTAAGATTTGTCACATCCGTTTGTTCTATGCCGTACTATTTGATTTGGCTTTCGGGGATTAGAGACTGCAGCTCGGAGGATGCCAGGATGGTAATGCCAGGTGTCGCGAGTGGGTAGGATCACTGTCACTGCATAGGAATCATGTACTTTTGACAACCAGTGCTGGAGCAGACGGTTCCAGTCTGGGAGGGGGAACCCTGACTAGGACCATATTAGTATCTTAGCCAGGGTCAAGCCATCAAAGCTTATAATGCCCTGTTTGTTTCAGCCTGCAGGCTGTGGATTGCAGCTTGCATATTATCACAATTAGCGCACAGGGAGGGGGAGCAGACTCTTAGCAGCCGAAAACGTGGAACATGACCACGTTCCACGTTCCGGGAACTACCACGTCCCCGATTCGGGAATATTTACGTTCCCACGTTATAAAATAACACCCCAAGTTCCGTTCCCATTCCCACAAGGGAACATGGCTGTTAAGGACAGCAGACTGTTGGATTGTACTCCCTCTGGTCATAATTAGATGATGGATTGTACTCCCTCCGGTCCTAATTATAGTATGTTTTGGACAGCAAATTTGACTTGTAATTAGTGTTTTTTGCTGTCCAAAACGCCATCTAATTATGGCCAGAGATAGTAAAAATGTGGTCTGTGGGTTGTTGTAATCTGGGACCTATCTGTTTCAGCTTGCAAGAAAAAAAAAGACCTAAGAGCATATCTACAAGCTTAAAACAACATTTCTTTTTGGTAAAAGGCCCTCCAACAGTTTTGTATCCGAACTCACTAAAGATATGCGAATGGTGAATCTCCCCTCGGACTCCTCACATATGTGCAAGCTTTGCGTGCTCTGTATCCTCACTTGACGGCTATCTTTTCCACACTTCGCGCGGTTTTCTTCTTCCCTGGCTGCTCCTGTTGGCTGGCTGTGGAGGCCAGCTGGGGGGCGGCGGCAGCCGGTTTGGGGTTGGCGGTGGCTGGCTGGCGCCTGATCGGTGGCAGCGTGTGAACGAGGTTGGGAGGAGCGAGCAAAATTATGTTGTGGGCCCCCCTTTTTAAATTTTTTTAGCAACCAAATATTGCAAACTATTGGGGGAAGGCAACAAATTAGCTCCCTACTCATTTTGGCCACTTGGTATAAATAATGATTTGGCAAGTGTTTTTAAGGAGTTTTTGGCAATGCTTTAAGAGCCATCATTTGTGTTGTCATGGTGTGATGTTATGACTGGCCTAACCTACAGCAGAAGGAAGAAGCGGGGCACTGCGCCAGGAGACGTGGGTGCGCCCACGATCTCGGCAACGACCGAACCAGGAACAGGAGGAGTATTAAGGTGTTTGGGTGTGTGCGTGCGTGCGTGTGCCTAATCTTGTATTAGAACCCAGACTTGGATGAGGAGATGTTAAGCAGGACAACACAGTTGTTGCCCCCTGCCCCCTGCGCCCTGCGCTATCTTTCTTTCGCGATAGTCCGACAGCGCCCGCACAACGGAGTTCATGGAAGCGCCAACCAGAAGTCTCCCACAGCTACTCCCTTTGATCCCTAGGCACTAACAACTTGGTATCAGAGGGTGATCTGTCAGTGCCAGGGTCAGACACCATCCTTCCTCAAGCACTCGAACAATTGACGAAGATGGTATCCGATGTCTTGTGGCAGATGAGCGACATGGCCAACCAATTGGCTGGTCTCTCAATGCGCATTTCGGAAGTGGAGTGCCAACCGCCTGCGCTTCCATGCTCCATGCCGGAGTACCCCTACGGCATGCCGCTATCCTATTGCACTAACATGTGACTTGTCCCTGTTTGAAACTTCTTGTGAAGTTGTTATTGTCCTGAATCCACTTATTTGCAGAGTTTGCGAAAAGCAGAATTTGCTCGTTTTGCTTAGTTAATTCTCTGATTCTGCTTATTGATAAGCTGTCATGTAATCTTGCTCTCTGACGCAACTTCTGCATATCTGTGGAGAAACGAGGGAATAAGCTGTGCCAAACATGGCCATATTCCCACATGGCAGTGGCACTTCTTTTAGATAATGGAAAATTTCTGGCTTAGCATCCTCTGCCTAATGCTTCAGACAGCAAAAAAGTAATTGCTACTGCTACAAGCTAGCTTGAAATTGGTTAATTGGTAAAGGTACATGGATTGGTGTCCCACCCAACAAAGAGACCCAAGTCCTAATAACCCGCTAAGTGGTACTACACACTAGCTGGAAAATTAGTTACATGCATTACTGGTTGTTCCTAGGTACCGGTGCATAGTGTCATCCTAGGCGTGTTGATAATGTAGGAAGAGACAGAATAGGCCAAACTTTTATTTTTTTACACCAGGATGTCGAACTTAACACGAGAAGTGGTAGTAAAGAGAGACTTGAGAGAATCAAGTATACCCAAAAAACTATTCCTGGATAGGGTTGTATGAAAATCAATCCATGTGTTCAAGCCTTGACCCAGGCTTTCGTCTACTCTAACTTGCGTAACTTGCTTGGGCCCAAAAGGCTTTTCGTTCTTATTGTTATTCATGGCTGACACGACATGAGTGTTTTGGAAGATAACTGACAGGGCGATCAGTTTTTTTTAGTCGATAAGTTTAATATTACTTCTGTCCTGAAAAGAATGCTATTCTCTGGCTATACACAAATATAGGCACACTTTTTTTTAATTAGCTTTGGAAGATATTGACGATGCCAATGACATCAAGCATTTTTTTTACCATCCAAGCTCCTTTTTTTTTCTGGCATACCCTTTGTACTAAAAATAGATAAATCAGGAAGATTAGCAAACTGAAACAGAGCATGGTTAAATGCATGTCCAACTAAGGCATAAATATCTTGCATGTCCAACTTTCCAGAAGGCATGTATCCTGAAGCTTTTAATGCTGATGTGAAGCCAACAACAGTTACCAAACAACAGTTACCAAGCATATGCTGTTTTTTGTTTATCGAAATAAGAACAATGTTATTTTCCCAATAACAGTTACCAAGCATACCGTCTCCTATCTTTCTGGATATTCTTGTCATGTTCATATGATCATGTGTGGCGTTCATGTCCTGTCAGTATGGGTGTGATTGGTTGCCTGTATTAATCTTAACCTGCGTTAGACCTTATGCAACACAACTCAAACCAGCATAAGCGTATACAATGTCTTGGTGTTTGGTTGTGCTGCACAGGCAAGTTGCATTTAGTAAATTTGTACTTGTTTGCTTGCACTCTGTTGTATATAGTCACCTCCATGTTCTAGTAGAGGCCTCATGTTTCTAGTAGTGTTAGGGAGGTGAGATATTTCATTTTTATGTGCTCCATAGGCTAGTGCAAATCTGCATTGCCTAATATGGCCAAATCTGGCATACCAGCCAATGCTGCATTGGGATTGCTTTGTGTACTGTGCAAGCCTGCATAAGAGCCTCTGCGGGCAATCAAACATGTACAAAATGCACTGCACGGGGCTAATGTAGACAACCAAACAGGCCCGTATATCTGGTGAAGAACACGTGAAAGGGTAAGTTGGGAATCATTTTGCCAAGTCTTTCCAACTTTGATTTGAAGGCGGAGACTAAAGCGGCATGGAGGCTGCAGAAGATTGGTTGTGAAATTAGAGAGGAATTAGGACAAGCCTTAACCGTATGACAGGCTTGTGTCAGGGACTTGGGACATGCAAAAATTCCAGTTCTAATATCCTGTGCTCGAGGGTGATGCCCATATCCTTCAGATTACAGTGAGGAAAAGGCTACACACTAGCAAAGGAGAGTGGCGCTAATGTTGTGATGGGCAAAAAGTAGTTGTAGATCCAAAATTCATTCCACATGGATGAATGGTTTTATATATATAGCTTATATATTGTGCTAGTTTTGTATAGTTTCCAATGCATAATAGGGATGCATGCAAACTCTGTGTGTGGTTTATTGATCCCACACCCAGAATAATGCTTTACCTCTGGAAGTTGTTGGAGAGAGATATATTTGAAGGGCAGTTTATGCTGTTGAATTTTTCTGAGGATTTAGAATGTTTTAGTAACTTCTATGTGACTTAAGTATGTGGGGATCAGTGGTATTAAAAATCCATTCATTATGTTGAGTTATGAGTGGGAGTGTTGATATACATACATATTTGTACAACTTGCTTACAATCTTGAGATCAAAGGGCTTAAATCACTCTGGTGGTGGTTCATTGATGGCAGAGGTTCCAAAACACCTTGTCGTAATGGAGTCACATGTGAAGTATTTCCCTTGCTATGAAAAAGCTTTGTTGGTTGAGAAAAAAATCTTTATTTGCCGTCAAAAGAAAAGGTATTGTGTTATTTGCCATCCTGGAAAATGAACTTCCTTTACTGCCACTGCTTCAATTTTTGGTTCCTTTTAGGCCACTTCTATCAGCTAACTGTTAAGTTTACCTTAAAGGCATCGTTGCTCATCGGGCCCAACATGTCATCACTTCCCCATCCGCTTCCCCCACCCTGCAACTCAGCACCATTTCTCCATTGGTAAAAATCATAATTCCTCGGTTTCTCTCTTCTAATTTTCCTCTCCATAAGCATCAAACCTGTTAAAACTAATAAAAAACACATGTCAAGCACTTGGTGCTTGTTGCTGGGAGATCGAAGTGAGAGGCATTTCCAAAAAAGAAGTGAGAGGCAAGAGACAAAGCTCGTAGATGGCTGGAAGATCGTCCGCCCTGCTCTGAGATGCCTATTTCTGCTGGACGAGCATCGTCAAGATTCAATTTCAGTACTCATGCCTTCAAACGTGTGCCACATAGCTCACAGGAGGTGAAAATGGCTAAGTCGGATGGTGAACGTGTGCCACATAGCTCACAAGTGGCGAAAACGGCTAAGTCGGGTGGGGACAGCTAAATAACGGGTGGAAGCGGCTAAGTCAGGTGAGAACGGCTCAAGAACAGGCGGAAACGGGCCATGGATGGGCCAACCTTTGATTTTGACTCTACCGTGTCTGCTTGCTCCTCGCAACCCAAAACGAAGTAACAGCACGCATAGTGCACACACAACTGCACAACTAAAGAATTGATGACGATCCTCCTGCTGCTTGAGCCGCCGCTTAGCTTCTTGTGCATTTGCTGGGGTACATGCTGCCGTTTAGTGTAACCTTTGGGAGCCATCATAACTAAGCTCAGTTTAGGGTGTAAAGGGATGTATGACATCCTAGCAGAACAACGGTTCTGTTTTGTTGTCCAGTGATGAAATCCGTCAGTGGCAGTGGTGGGCTGCTAGTGGCGGCTTTGTTTTGTTTGGGACAATTTGTGAGGACTTCACATCCGTGAAGGTGTAGACATGGAATTTTCCATGGTTATAAATAATCTGCTTTAGCTTTTCAGAGGGCATGCTGCAATGATATTGACAATTGTTTTACTATTGTAGCTAAGGACGCTTTAGCCCTGCTAAACACCACTTTGGTTTCACCGTGATTTTTTTTAGTGCCGCTAACCCTGATGGAGGTTTTTTTTCCCTTGAACAACGCATGAGAACTGTGTGTTATTTCATTCGGAATGGAAAAAAGACGTACAAAATGTCTGGGAAAATGGGGGAGGCGTCAAGAGGTCTCCCCCTACAAAAACCCAATAGACACCCTGCCTTACTAGTCTTTGAAACAAGGGAGGCGACTGTGAGCTTCACAATCTACCTGAACCCTAAAGCTCAGGGGATAGCGACCTTATAAGGAGCTCCTGGAGGCCGGTAGCACCAGCCATGCACCACAAACTGCTCTCCTTAGCCACATTGTATAAGAGGGTCTGAACATTAGGGCGTGCTCCTTTAAAAACACAAGCGTTTCATTGCTTCCAAAGCTCCCAAGCAACAAGGATGACCAGGGAATTAACTCCTTTGTGCATCTCCTTTGGAACACTTCTTAAAGTACGACACCACCAGCCATAGAAGCGACTAGTAGATTCTGGAGGCCTTACTGCATAGAGTTTTAATTTCTGGAAGATCAAGGTCCAGACCTGCCTAACACACGAGTGAGGATGTGTTGAATATTTTCTTTGGCCTGGTCACAGAACGGGCAAGCTGCTGGGTGAGGGAGGCCAGGTGAGGTGATCCCTAGTCCAGCATCCGTTGTTGAGAACAAGCCAAAGGTGAGAGAGGCCTCTTTTGGTGAGGCGATCCGCAGTCCAGCATCTGTTGTTGAGAGCAAACCAAACAAAATATTTTCATTTTAGAGGAGCCCAACAATTCCAAACTTTTCTCCAAGGAGCAAACTTGATGACCCCCCTGAAAAAGTGGCACATGCTGACTTGCTGCTATAGGAACCTGAATTGATCAATTTCCACCGATGTTGATCAGCAACCTAATGTTGCAATGTCATCCCGTCCACCAGGTCCCAAGGAGGAAAATATTCATTCTTTACTTTATATGACTATATTCTATGCTTCATCGTTGTGTTCTTTAGTTGATAAATGATGTAATGAACTATTGAAAAATTATTGAGTTGTTTATTTGTTAAATGCTGTATGAAAGTGAATGTTGATAGCCATGAGTATGTTAATCAATTGAATTACTGAAATAATGGACATGTAGACATGTTCTCTAGAGCACTGGACATATATTTGAATATTTGTGTTCATAAAATTTCCTTATCTCATGTGCCCGTGCATAACTGGTTAGGAATTTTCATGTTTTCTGTAAAACTGCTAAATGAAGTAGCTTCTGCAATAACTTATTATTACTTTTGGAGGAGGCTCCTCCTAAGTAGCTTAGCCCGCTATTTAAAACATAGGTATTTGCACAAAAATCTGACGACATTTCTTGGGTCAACATCAGCTGACTATGATTCCATGATGGAGGTAATGAAAGTGGTATGACAAGAACTAGAACTTAAACTGATGGAAGATAATGGAACTCAAATTTTTTATGGCAAATATGGTGTCCGTGGTGCGTCTGTTTTCGGCTTAGATGGGTCCGTGTTGAGTGTGTTTGGGAGCAGGCTCTCCTTTGTAGCAGGCGTTTCCCTCTCCCTTGAGGAAAAAAAAAGGAACCCAGGTTATTTTTTACAGAAATAAGGAATTCTCGTGCTGGTTTTTGCTGGGAGGTGGGGATGCTAGTGATAGTTTTTGGAATTGAATAGTTAGACACTAATACTATGTTTGTCTTAACTGAATGTAAGTGATGATCCCTCTGTATCAAAATGTAGGTCATTTTTATTTTTGCCCTAATTCAAACTTCTCTAACTTCGACCATTTTTTATTGAAAATATATTAATATCTACAGTACCATATAACAGTGTTACAAAGGCATATTTCAAGGTGAATTAAATGAAACTAATTGTTGTAGATGTCGGTATAATTCTCTGTAAAATTGGTCAAAGTTGCAGAAGTTTGGCTTTGGAGTTTGGACAAAACTAAAACAATCTACATTTTGGAATGGAAATCAATATAGTCCGAAAGTAACAGAATGTTAGTATTTGGTTATTTTGAGAAAGCAACCCATCGTTCTTAGGAGTCCTTGGTTTTATATGCGAAAATTGTTGGAAAACTGTACAGCTTTGCATGATTTGGTCTTTTGCGATATGAGCAATGCTAGAATGCTAGTGATATACATTGTCGTAACATATCCTTGGGCTTCTATATTTTAAACAGTTTGCTGGAATTTGTTAATACCCACAGTAGAAATGGATGCTCCTGAGTCACAGTGATACTATTTAATATTTGATGCTTCTTTGGAAACGATTATGACATTGTGAAGGCCCCATGAAGGGTTTCTAATTTTAACAATAAACCAGGGAGCTTGCTGCTGCTCTATACTTTGGCAAGCAGGTTTCTTATGCGCTCAATTTTTCTGCAGCCTGCGTTTTGGCACTTCCCTCTGCTTAAAATGCCTTGAAATTTCATCACTCCCTTTAATGCCAATTGTTTGCAAGGTTATGTTCCTATATTTTTTTGTATCAGCTTGCATTTTGCCCCAAGATGTCTGATGCAGTTGCATTTTCTTACCCTTTTAGACTGTGATGAAAATTTCATTTTGCAGAAAAGGAAGCTCTACTGGGACAAACAAAAGAAGAAAGGGTGCTTGAACATGCCAACAAGGAAATCTGAGAGGCTAGCTAAGAGAATGAAACTCATGGCATCATTGCTCCTCACACAACGGAAAAAGATTGGAGTAGGTGAGCACTTTCAGGCAGAGGTACCTGATTGGACTGGGCAACCTTCAGGGAAAGAGCTTTCACGTTACAGGAGTGACCCAGAGACATCAAAGATGTTAGGGACTAGGATGTGGCCTCCTGAGGGTGAAGTTTATAAAACCGACATTGTAGCTGTTGGGCAGGGAAGGCCCGGATCATGTAGTTGCCCCTTCCCAGGATCCTTCTTCTGCAGACAGCTCCACACAAATGAAGCAAGAGATCAGCTACGCTCTGAACTTGGTCGAGTTTTTACAATGTGGCAGTTTGATTCTATGGGGGAGGAGGTTTCTAAGTTGTGGAGTCGCGATGAGCAGCTAAAGTTCGATGCACTTGAGCAATTGGTTCCTGTTATGGATCAAAAGACATATTGGGCCGTTGTGTCGAAAAATTTTGCTTCAAAGCCCAGGATAGATTCGATAAAGTACTACCTGAATGTGTTCCTGATGAGAAGAGTGTTGAGTCAGTGCAGACTGAGTCTTCTGGAAATTGACAGTGACGAAGATGAAGTGGAGGAAGAGGAGGATGAAGATCAACCTGAAGGATCCAGCTCTCTTCAGAGGTATCGATTTCCTTTATATTTCATGGCTCCATGTGGTTGTGTAATAATGCAATATCTCATTATTATCAACTGCATATGTTTGAATTTCCTTTCTATATTTGGATGCTCGCTGATTGAGGTACCACTACGCATTTCTTTAGGAATAGAATTAACCGACTTCCTGCATAAGTATTGCCTTTATTGGTACTCTGGTCAGAATGATGTTCAGTTTTGCTGATTTGGTAGGTTTTCATTTTTCAGGACTCAAGATGCCCAGGACTTGAAGAAGGTGCCATGATTCTGCTGACAACAATCTGACATGCTTTTTTGCATGTGCCTTTTGTTCAAGTTTATGCCGAGACACATTGCATCAAGTGATGCACCATTGCTCCGAGTGATCGCGTCTAATTTTTACAGATTTTTGGTTAAGGGCTCCATTCACTTTGGTTCAGCCTTTTTTTGTGAACAGAAACTAAATCGAGTGTTAAATCATCCCCGTGCGTCTCTCTAGGCAAGCAAATCAATACTTCAAGCTCATCTGAGCCAAATTGTTTTCTGTTGTACAGGAAAATGGTAAAAAAAAACTGAGGGGGAAAAGGCTGAGGCTTTTAACCAAGTCATTATCTCATCCGCATTTGGTTGACTTGTGCTCTTGGCATGACAAAAGCTTCCAGTTTGACTCTAGTTTGGTTACCTATGCTCAGCTGGTACATCAGAATCTTCCAGATGTTGTTTCCTTTGCCTATGCCTATAAACTGAAAAAAGTCGCCCTTTCGCTTTTGCTGCGCTGAATTTATTGACCCTGTAAATGATATCGGGCGAGGCATTACAAAATGCTCCCTGTGAAGCGGAATCTGCCTCCTGCGGAATGATTTCAGCACTCCATGTTTCTTTGCTGGTCAGTAAGATGCACGTGTTGCCTGGTATATTGTGTAGTAAATTTATAAATTATTTTTTCTACATATAATTTGGTTGGCTCTAAAGAAAAGCCCTTTGATCTAGGCTTTCAGCACTCGGGCAAAGAAGAATTGATGATTTGGTGGCCTGATGTGGCATTATCTTATACTCCATTCGTTCCAAATTATAAGATGTTTTATCTTTTCTAGATTCATGGTTTTTGCTACGCATCTAGATATACAATTATTATGTCTAGATATGAAATACAAACTATGTATCTAAAAATACCAAAACGTCGTATAATTTGGAACAGAGGAAGCAATTGGCAAACATATCTGTACATTGCAAGGGAGGTGACAGGAAATACACTGTAGGGGAGGTGATAGGAAATACATCGCACGGGAGGTGACATGAAATCCTTCGCTGCCTCTATGATACTTCCTCCACTCTAAATTATAAGACATTTTGGCTTTTGTGGACTTTTGTCATGTACAACATATAATATGTCTAGCTACATACTAATGAAAACAATATATCTAGAAAAACTAAAAGGTCTAATAATTTAGAATGGAGGACGTAGAAAACATGACCCAAACATTAGACGATATGTGTTCGACGGAGATAGTTAAGATTGATTGCATCCATGGCTGTCCGATTTTGCAGACAACGGTCCAGATATGATGCTACAGTGATAAACAATAGTACAGTACAGTACTTTCATTTTTTTTTCCCCACACGGGCAAACCCATTTCCATTAGCGATAACGGAAATACAAAGCATTCGGGGGATTATAGACAGAAGACAGAAGAAAGAGTTCCTGGAAGCAGTAGAATGCATCCAGATTGCAAAGAAACACCTGACCAGAGTTTAAAAGAGCGAAACTACCACGGCCCATCGGCCCATCAAACTCCTGAAACAAAGAACTACCAACGTATGAACGTAACAACACCAGGCTAGATGAATTAGCAACAGTCATCAAAAGATCAACAAGCCAGCTCTAGGATCAACATTCCAGAAACTGTCTTTTGCACGAACGACTCCCACCGAAAGATGTCCACCAGGGATAAGAGCATCTATGCAGGGTCTTCGTCTTGATCAGAGTGATTGCCATCCTCCAGGAGCAGCCGATTCACTTGTCTTGTGGTTTGAGCCGCGAGGATTTCCTTGGCGATCCTGAGCATTGTTTGCCCCCTCCACCAGCTAGTCTCTATCCATCTCTGCAAATAAACATGACTAATACACCATGAGCGCACATGCATGACATATTATTTCCAACGGATTTTGCAAAAGTTTCCCTTCGATACTTTTTTCTTAATTTCCAAATTGCCCAACAGATAGCAGCAATCCCCCAAGGATGAAATTTCTTCCCAAAAGGAAACCACTGTTCACACCATAACCAACACTGCTCAAGATTTATCGGAACATTAGAAGCTCCAAAACATTTAGCAACTACAACCCAGATGATCTTAGCAACAGGACACTGAAAGAACAAATGAGAAACGGTCTCGAGAGAGTCACAGAAAACGCAACTAGGGTCACCTTGCCATTTCCTCTTCCTGAGATTATCCCTAGTCAAAATAGCATCATTTGCAAGCAACCATAGAAAAGCATCATACACTGACTTAACCATAAACCTTCCTTTCTTTCCTATATTCCAGATAACTGTATCAGCATTGTCAGATAACAGAAAAGTCGTTGTGTCATGTAAAATATTATTGCACCATACTCTCAATTCATCAAACAACCAACGTCTGAAAGTGACTTGCGTACCACCAAAAAAGTGTGCAACGGTGAGATTTTTGTTGTCACATAATTCAAATAAAACTGGAGCAGTGACATATAAAGGTTCCTTGTACAACCACGGATCAAGCCAAAATCTGGTTAAATTCCCTTTGCCAATTTTAACACCTCTACCTTGTAAGTATATATCTTTTACCTTTAACAAATCAGATCAAATTGGGGAATAATTCATCCTATGGCTCACTTCAAATATTGATTTATCTCTCATGTATTTGTATCTTATAAGTTCTTGCCACAAACCTTCCTCTTTTTCCAGTCTCCACCACCTTTTACACATTAGACTGATATTGAGTTTCCTCATATCTCTAATACCTAACCCACCCTTCTTTTTGCTTTTACAAATTATTTCCCATTTAACCAGATGGTATTTTTTCTTTGTTCCACCACCTTGCCAGAAAAAATTCTTCTAGTTTTATCCAGACACTTAATAATTGTTTTGGGAAGCAAGTAAACCGACATATGGTAAATTGGCGAATTATTCAGACTAGCACTGATGAGAGTTGATCTCCCAGCAATAGATAAAGTTCCCCCTTTCCAAACATCTAAGCATTTATTTCCTTTTTCAACTAGAGGTAACCAGTCACTAACTTTCAACTTGCTTGGGCTAACTGGTATCCCCAAGTATTTGATCGGGAAGAGACCAACTTGACAATTAAACGTTTCAGCATATATGTTGCCCCAACTGTCCTCATCATTAATCATAAGAATCTCACTTTTATTAAAATTAATCTTTAAACCAGCAAGCATCTCAAAAAGGTATAACAAAAATTTCATATGTGTAGCACCTTCCAAATCATGTTTCAAGAAAAGAATGGTATCATCCACGTATTGCAAAATTGCAACACCATTCAAAATGATATGGCTTATCAAACCAGTGATTAACTTGTTATCTTGAGCTTTATGCACCATTCGAGTTAAACAATTAGCCACAAAATTGAATAAAATTAGAGACAGTGGATCTCCTTGTCTCACTCCTTTGTAACTTTTAATGTAAGAGCCAATCCTGTTGTTCACTTTGACACTAATAGTGCCACCTGAGACAATGAAAGGTCTTGATGGCTAGAGGGGGGTGAATAGCCTTATAAAATTTTCTACAAAGACAAGCTAAACAAGTTTATCAATATAACAAATAGCGATATGCGAGTTTTGCTTAGCCTACGGGGTGTTTTGCAAGCCACCTAACCAATTCACAATTCTAGTATATTTGCACTCAACCGCACAAGTCAAACCGAGAAGGTAACTACAACTACAACTAGCAAGCTACACAAAGAAGCTACTCTAGCAAAGCTAACTAGCTAGCAAAGATAACTAAGAAGGTAATGCGGAGATGAGTTAGGAGGATTTCACCGAGGGGCGAAGTATTGAGCCAACCAATATGATCAACAATGAATACCAAGACAACCGAACACCGGGATCAATCAATCACAATATGAAAGTGATGACACAAGATTTATCCCGAGGTTCACGTGCTTGCCGGCACGCTAGTCCCCGTTGTGTCCCTCTTCACCACGTGGTTCGGTGGCTAATCGGTCTCACACCGAGCCTCTCAAAAGGCGCCACAAGAACCTACCAAATGGCAAAAGGTTGCAATGACACGAGCAATTTACTAACGTGGCCTTTGGCGCTTCGCCGAGGTAGGCACAAACCCCTCACAATCAACGGAGGTGGCCAAGAACAATCACCAACTCTTGCCAACGCCTCCAAGCTGCTCCAAGCCGTCTAGGTGGCGGCAACCACCAAGAGAAACAAGAATCCCGCAGCAAATCAACCACCAAGTGCCAACTAGATGCAATCTCACAATGCAAATGCACTTGGATCACTCAATCTCACTTCGAATATGCAAAGAAGCAAGAGAGATGAGTGGGAGGGGAGTTGCTTAGCTCAAAGTGCTCACAAGTATGTCAAATGTTCAAGAGTTAGAGCCTTGAGCCGGCCAACGAGTATTTATAGACGTACCCCTTCGAATATAGCCGTTAGGAACTTGAAACAGCCGAAGTTGCGCTGACCGGACGCGCTGGTCACACTGACCGGACGCGCCGATCGCGCAACCGCTAAAAAGCGAAGCACCGACCGGACGCGCTCGTCGCGCAGACCGGACGCGCTGGTCCCGTAACTGACCGGACGCGCTGGTCAAGCCTGAGCAGCGCTCAACGAAACAGCGACCGGACGCGCTGTAGAACTGACCGGACGCCACAGTGCCAGCGTCCGGTTGGAGTCCAGTAAGCTCCCTGAACGACCGGACGCGCCCGGCCGACAGTGACCGGACGCGCTGCGCGTCCGATCATCAAACTGAAACACGCGCAGATGTTGAACGCTGACCGGACGCGTCCGGTCAAACAGAGACCGCGTCCGGTCCAGTGTCCGGTCACTTCTGTGACCTCCGTTCGCCTCCGTTTCTTTTCCGACTTCCGGCGTAGTGGAAAAAAGTCATTTCAACTCCTCGAAAACGCCTGAATCCCGCCTCGCAAGCTCGGCGGGAGGGAGAGAGGATCCCAAACCCTCTCTACTGCTCAAACTCCACCGCCTTTGCAAATGTGCTAACACCACCAAGTGATCACGTCATGTGCGAGTGTGTTAGCATTTTCACAATCATTTTTCGAGGCGTTATTAGTTCTATCCAAATGCATATGATTATGAAATGCACATCTAGAGGCACTTAGGAGTTCAATAGCCGCGTCATTCCCCTCTTTATAGTACGGCTATCTATCCTATAATGTAACCACACCCACTAGGTGTCTTGGTTACTAAAACATAACCCTTAAGCATATACCTTTGCCTTGATCACGTAGGGTTGCGTCCAAATCCAAGTGTGGCCATCATGATCACCATGTCCATCTTGCCACCAACCTTGGAATGTACTAATCCTCATATGCTATATACAACTTAGGCATAGAATTAGTACTTAGGCATTGTCACTAATTACCAACACCAAACATAGGACTTTCAGACAACTTGTTTGATCTGGTAGCACCATGTGCTATGAAAACCCCTCTTTTCCATACATTCAAATAGCAATTTCCAATTAACCTTGTTGTAAGCTTTTTCAAAATCAAGTTTCAAAACTATCCCAACTTCTTTCCTTCTTTTTGTTTCATGCAAGATTTCATGTAGACACATTATACTAGACTTTATATTTATGTTTTTCATAAAGGCAGTCTGAGTATTATAGATCAATTTGCTAGCTACCATCTCCAACCGTGACCAATTTGTATAGACAATTCAGTAAACAGATCAGCCTAAACTGTTGTATTTTCAAAGCATCCTTGATTTTTGGCAGTAAAGTGATGACACCATAATTAACTCTACTGATGTTAACTTTCTGATTAAAAAAGTCATCAAACAATTGCACAACGTCATCCTTCACTATATGCCAATAACTCTGATAAAATTCAATTGGGATTTTGTCTGGCCCTGCCGCTTTATTTTCTTCCATTTGATCAAGGGCATCTTTAACTTCTTTCTCAGAAAAAGGTTTACAGAGAAGCTCGTTATCATCCTGAGATACTTTGGGAATATTTTTCCAAATGTCAGGATTCATCTGGATATCATACTCAATTGGTGGGCCAAAGAGATCAGAGTAATATTCAGAAGCATGCTTCAACAAATTCTCATCTCCCTCGATGATTTGACCGTCCTTTTCTAAGCTTATTATGTTATTATTTCTTTTCCTGCCATTCGCACATTTATGAAAATATGATATATTACTATAGCCTTTCAACAACCAATTTTCATGAGATCTCTCATACCAGTACATCTCTTCTTGTTCCAAACTTTTTAAATTCTCAATCAATAACCACATTTTTCTGTCAGCTTGCTCAACAGACAACCCAACATCTTCCTCAATAGATTCCAATGCACTTAACTCACTCTGATACTCTTTTCTTTTCTTCCTCATTTCTCCTTGCAAGTTAAACCCCCAACCCTTAAAAAAAATTGTTTGAATAACTTGAGTTTTTGTTGAATCTTATCAATTGTTGTTCTGGCCTTACAAGGCTTATTCCAAATCTTTTCAACAAGAACAAACAATTCAGGGTTTTTGAGCCAACATAGATCAAATTAAATTGTATGTGAGGTAAATTATCACATTTTCCAGTGGTAAGGACCAAAGGATTGTGATCTGAAATCTCCCTCGGCGACTTATTCACACACACCTGAGGAAAAATATCCTCGCATTCTTTAGTTACTAAGATTTTGTCTAGTTTTTCCAAAACAGGGGGATCCTGGTTATTTGACCAAGTGAAAATACCGCCATTCATAACCAGCTCTCTTAATTCATAAAAATGTATCATCGAATTAAAAACCGCAGTATGTCTATGTACTCCATCTATTGTATTTTTTTTTCTTTTAGATACCTAATAATATTAAAATCTCCTCCAATTATCATGGGTTCAGTGTTATTTGCACAAAAATTGGATAATTCAGCTAGAAAAGACAATTTATACTTTCAGGAACATTGATAGCCAGTGCTGTTGCTGTTGATAAATAGTGCTATTACTGTTGTCTTGTTCGATGTCTAAAATAGGCTTCAAATTTATTTGTAAAACAAGCCCACCAATTTAATTAATTAAAAAAAGGCTAAAGGAAAGAGAAGATGGAAATCATAATGGCCTCCAGGATGCATGTGTAAATATTTGATTTTACTTGGCAGTGCAGTCTTATACAAGCGATAAACTGGTATCTAAAAGGCTCCCTTTAGAATGCGATTTTTCTTCTATTTTCACGTTTTTACTATATAGAACAAACTCATTCTTATATAAAATATAAAAAAACAAAACTTTTGATACGATAAACGTGAAATTCTTGGATTCCAAGTGGCGCTAGCCGCGTTACGCATACATCTGCAGTCTGGCAAGTTCGTTAAAGCTTTGACGAGACCACAGCACAGCTCCTCTCCTAGGAAAGCCACACACGTCACCTCCGCGCGTGCCTCTGACCATCGGGCTTTGGCCTTTGGAGGAGCGGGCGGCGGGCGCTCCGGCCGCCGGGACGGACAGCGCCCCCGCGATCCAAGCGGGGCTGCAATGATTAGGCAAAGAATTCGGAAAGGTTTTCGATCGCGATCGCGTCTGAATATGATGCTCCGGTGCCAAAAGCGGTCTTTGATCATCATAAACCCCGTCATCATGCGAGCGATTGGGTGCCTCCTCGAGATGCGAGCCCACCGCCCCGCCTGCTCTCGTCTCGTCACGCCGCCGCCGCGGCGCCCGTGCGTGCGGTGGGCGAGCATGCGTTTCTGCGGCGGCCGGGCGCTAGCTGTAGCCTGTACGCGACGGGCGACGGCGGCATCTTTGTAGTAAGTACTACCGCGGCTACGTCCGCTGCGCCGAGCTACACTGCGGCTCGGCTCGTGTGTCGTGTCGTTGCCCCGTGGCTGGAAAAAAGGGAAGAGGCGCGATTAAAGCTGCGGAGCCCGTTGCTTTCTCGGGCGCTTTGGGCAGGGCTGCTGCCTGCTGGAGAGCTGGTGATTTGATTCCCATGCAAATACTACCAAGTCCTATCCAGCTTTGAGGCCAGGAAAATAAATTGTTTTTTTCTCGTCCGCTGGGCCCTTCTCCCTGCCACTCCTCGCGAGCTTCGAGGCATGCGGCATTGCTGCTCTGCTGCTATCTGATCTCTATCTGAAGCCTGATGAGCCGTTGTTTTCAATCCAACAAGTAGTAATTTTCATGCCAGCCGATACATTGTTATCTCTGCTCGCCTGGATCGAGTTGAATGCTTCTTCTGTTTCTTCTCTCTCGCTGGCCTTGGATCCCCATTCCCTGCTTCTTGGTGTCTCTTTTCTTCAAGTCGAGATGAACAAATAGCATGTCCGATGCAGGCTCCCAGCTGTTCGATCATGATCCCGTTACTTCTGCTGTCCTGTGCGGTTGGGTGTTGGCGATCATGATTCCCAGATTTTCGACGTGGGAAAACCGTCGTGTCGAACGGGATTAACAGCCTGTTTGCTTAAGCTGAAATCTGGCTGATCTGACTGGTTTTTTTAGAGAAAAACACTGCTGAATGACTGGCTGATCTAGCTGATAATCTCAAGCGAACAGGGTGTACAGTTGACTAACCTATAAAACCACGTGTTTACAGTTCAATTTTTTTTTAATGGGTTAAGGCAATGTACAACGCCAACGCTAGACTACCTGGCGCTTGGGACAGGGCCGTCCCTTGGCACGTGCAACGTGTGCGACGGTACAGGGCCTCCACTTTTCAGGGGCCTCCAAATATATATAGAGTATATATACGTATATATGTATTGCTTGGTAAATAAGAACGTACAGCAGTAGCTTTGGCCTTTGGCCCATTAGCAAAGCGACGTGTACAACAATTGACCAAAGCCCAATAAACTATTGATACGTATATATGTATTGCTTTCTAAGTTAAAGCTATTGAAGACTTATTTGCGTTCTACAATGACACAAGAAAGACTTAATGATTTGGCTATAATAGCACTTGAAGGTGAACTGTTGGAGAAGATTGATTATGAGCATATTATTGAAGACTTCATTTCAAAGAACACTAAAAGAATGATGTTATTCAAGTAAAGATTATGTAATATAGGTATCATTCTTGAATCTTGATATATATTTTATTGTAACATACTGCATGCTTTATAATATCGTATATTTAGTTTTTTTTTCTAGGCTAATAGGCCTCATTTCTTAGTATCGTACAGGGCCTCTAATTTTCCCGGGACGGCCCTGCTTGGGAGCGGTTTCCACCATGGACGCGCACAAGAGCGTTTGCGGGTGTCATCGTCGGCTCACTGCTTGAGCAAGCGTCGCCGGTTGAGGTTGGAGCTTTTTGCTGTCAAACCTAGTAACTATCTAAGCGTGGTTAGATAATTGTAGATTAGCATACAAAATTTGTTTGTTTCCATTGCGGGCTAAGGCGCATGGTTAAAAAACAATTACCACCAATCCTCACCGAACGCACCACGTGTGAAAAAAAAGTTTTTTTTTCAGCACGGTAACAACCTGCGTTGCTGCAGCCTAGAGGTGTACTGTAGTCCCAAATATCGTTCATTGCAAACATCCAGCAGTTCCCGTCCTGTATCACTTCACGTGAAAAGTCGTTGAGAGGAAACGGGAGGCTGGGCACTGGCGAGCCTGCTCGACTGCAGGCGGCTCCAGCTTGCAGCTAGCGACGCTGAAACGGCAGCAGCATCCAGCAGTTCCCGTCCTGTATCACTTCACCAGCAGCAGCAGGCCCAGCAACGTTCACAACTGAAGAAGTGAAGAACAACAACTACCCCCTCCGTTCACAAAGAGTAAAATCCTATTGTAATTATTCACTGTAAATGTATACTCCCTCCGTCCCAAAAAGAGTGTCGTTTTAGAATTTCAGACATCTTGTTTAACCATCCGTCTTATTCAAATTTTTTGTATAAATATCATTTATTTTGTTATGACTTATTTTATCATTAGAGATACTTTAATAATGATTTATTTATTTTATAATTTATATAAATTTTTTGAATAAGACGAACGGTCAAACACGATGTCTAAAAGTCAAAAACGTCACTCTTTTTGGGACGGAGTAGTATGTTAGTATTTTTTTTACAAATTTGATCAAACTTATATTATTGACTGAAAAATGAGACACAAATTATCCAAGAAAAAAACTACACGGACTCCTTCCAAATCACTTTAGGCCTATGCAATGCAGGCGACGAGGACATGTCCCTATACCTATCTATAGGCCTATACGCTCTCTTGCCCTCTACCCGGCCTTGTCCCAGCTCATGCCAAGCGTTTTTTAACGAACGAACAGTATTTTCCTCTCACAGCGAATCAGAATAAGCCAAATTTCAGCGAAGCAAACAGGGCCACGCCGTCCCGGCCCGGCCGTTGCGAGAACAAAACGTAACGTGATGCTATAGCAACGCAACGCTAGCATCAATCACGCCAAAGCGTCGCTTTGTGATGCTTCCTCCTCCCTCCCCTCGCCACGTACTAGGGATCCGCGCCGGGAGCATGGAAGTAAGCGCGCGTCTGTCTGAGCGCAAGCCGAAAAGAACAGCGATGCGATGCGATGCCGATGCGATGAGCTTTGCCTTTACAGGAGGCGAGGGCGCGGATCGCCCAAACCGATCGCCGAGCTCTAATTTTGGTAAAGCGCCCGCGCTCCGTCGTCAGGACCAAGAACGCGGATCTTTTCTTCCGTCTGCTGCCGCTTTGCAGCGTGCAGGGCCAGGGGCGGGGCAGCTCGCAGCTACGCTACGCTACGCGCGACGCCACGGGATCTCGAGGGGGATCGATGGATCGATCGGATCCGTCCACGCCCGCGCGCGGCGCCACCGTGACCGTGCCCCGTGGTCGAGCTCGGGGGATCGGGAAAGCCGAGCGGGGCGAATGGCTTCGCATGTTACCGCAATCATGAACGCTGCACTTTCTCGTGCTCGTCGCTCCGGCCCCGTCCTCGCCTCCGATCAGCGCCTCCGGCCTCTGGCAGTCTGGCTGATGCCGCCCGAGACCTTGCCGAGTGCCTGCCTTTTTGCGGGAAATGGCGAGGCGGAAAGGCGCTGTGGAAAATGTGGCAACGAGGGGAGTCATCCTCATCAGAACAGAAAAAATCCCCATGCCACCCAGATCAACCCCGCCTTTCTTCCTGCTTGCCTCTGGCTTCCGTTTGAATGCGGGACTAGTTTTGTAGGCAATCACGGCTTGCTTGAGTACAACTGAGGTGACAGAACAACAGTGATTGCTACTACTCCTATATCGCTGCATGTCCTTAAAAAAGGCGCTCTCAGGTGAACAATCGTCAAGGCACGCCGCTAGCGCTGAAGCGCAAGGGGGACGGAGAAAACCGCGTTGGCCTTTTTGAGACTAATTAACCCATTATCTCGGCGAGAACGATGTGATCAAGTACAGAATGAAGACGACAGAATGTGAAACAGCACGGCTCGTGAGCTTGCCTGCAACAGCGCCCGGTTTTGTTTGCTTATGCAGTAGTATCTCAGGTCCTCAAGACCTCAGCAGAGATCTAGCACCGGCCATATTCTAAATCCTTCTGCCACAGGGCGTGTTTGGAACAATTAGACCATCCAGACATAGCCTTAGGGCATGTTTGGTTCCATCCGCTAAAGTTTAGTGACCCCTCTAAAGTTTAGTGACCCATGTTTGGTTCCACCCACTAAATCAGTTGTCCCATATATATTTTAGTCACTTTTAGTTACCCCTTGGTTACTAAAGCCACTAAACTTTAATTGAGGTGTTTGACATTTCAGTGACTAAAACAGGCCCTTAGTCGCCTTACCTAAGCTCCTCGGAGTCCTCTCAGTTATTTTCGAGAAGCCAGCGACACAAACACAAACAGTGCCCCATTTCAGTTTTCTTTAATCTAGTTATCAGACAAGGGCACCGAAGTCTTAGACAAAACAAAGGAACAGATTCGCTTGGATTCAGGCAGGCGCATCACGCACATGCGTGGCGACTATTGTGATCGATCGACCAAGGTAGTGCGGGAGCAAAAGCGAACAAAAGACCAAGGTTTTTTAACGTTTCTAAGCTCGAGAAGGCGACAACTCCGGTCTCCTGTCATGTGCCTAAAGCGCCATAATCAAAGCTGCTAACCTCCTATAGGTCGGTCCTGTGGTTTAGCAAGCGCTTCAGTAATCCTTGGTGTTTGTTGTTTCTTTGCCAGGCTAGTAGTAGCCTAGTAGGACAAATCTGAAGCTGAGGAGAGACAGCGTCTGTGTTTTATTCTCTCCTTTGGCTGTTAGGAAACTTACCGATTAGGCCCTGCACTTTTGGCCGTAAGCACATGTGGGAGCTGGGAAATGAGGATAGAAAGGAAAAGCTGGAAAAAAGCGCAATTCACCTCAACTTGTCAACAAAAGCTTCTTATAGAGATGCTAATGCTTTCCAACTGCTTTGACCGGATAAGGTGAAATTGATCCAGCATCAGAAATCCCTGGTGAATCTTCTTCTAACCTTCGAGTCAAAGTCTTTTCTCATGGGCGATATTGTACCAGGCTAGTATGAGCATATATTTGTTATTTAGTACGAGTAGTTAATAATGGATCGTCCGCAACCATTCTAATTGTCTATCTAAATTGTTTTAAGGAGTTCAACATAGTAACCACGTCAACAACTTTTTTAAAAAAATTAGTCACGCTGAGTATTTGTACTTTTTATATAAAGAGTTAAATGCACCACGGGCCCCTGAACTTGTAAGGGCATGTCAGATAGGCCCCTGAACTTTGAAAATGTATTTCTGGGCCCCTAAACTTGTCACGTGGTGCACCGCAGGCCCCTGAACAGTAGCATGCACGTCGGCCAAGTAGCGAGCACATGCCTATCGGCCAGTGAGCTGCCGACAAGGCCCCTATCGGCCGTTGAGCAGCCGACAGGCTTATATATGTCCATTTTTTATAACAGCTTCTAAATTTGTAATTAATCATAAAAAAAATATTATTTAAAAAAAATCAGTGCGGACCACGAGCTTGCATTGGGCGCTCACGTTCTCCATATCTCGATTTGCTATCCGCATTCATGAACCAAAACCCATAGAATTCAGTACGAAGTCTGATAAGACATGTTGAGTTCCATGCAACGCCACGCACGTTTGCTAGTAACCGTATCCAGGATTTGTCAGAACATCACAGGAACCAGGCCGTTGCAGCTTGCAGGAGCGAATGCGTCTCTGCTTTATTATTTTATTATAATAATTTACTGGCCAGACCATTGCAGGATCGAATGCGTCTCTGGTTCATTGTTGTTTCGCAAGGCTCGATGGGCCTCTCTCTTCATGGGCCTCCGGCACGGCACCATCAGCTGGGGAGCTGAGACCTGTAGATGTCATGGCACGACGACGTCGACAGCACGGGGCAGAGCCGCAGGGAGAAGGCGTACCGCGTCGACGGCAGCAGGTACTGCTCGTGGACGCACGGAGACCAGCTGTCGTCGCCGCCCAGCCCCATGTGCCTGTGATCAAGATGCACCTGCAAAACAAACACGAGCCGAGCCATCACTCCCCGACCCGACCACTTCGCAGCAGCTCTCAAAAAAACATCGCTTCCCACCTCGATGTCGTCCCCCTTCACCAGCCGGTGGACGTGCGTCGCCCTGTCCAGCTCCGCGGCGCCGTAGTAGCTGGCGCTCATCTGCATCGGCGAGGAGCCGCCGTAGCTTGCCGAGGAAGATGCCACAGGCCGTAGAGGGCCAACACGGGAGAGGAAGATGCAAGAGGAGTGATTGCTACTGCTCTGAAGGGATCATTGCCGGATGCTTTGGCTTGGGAAGGAACTCGCCTGCGGCAGCGGCCGGCTCCAGAGGGGCGGCGCAAGGCGCGAGGCGAAAGGAGACAAGAGACGCGGGACCCAATACAAGCTCGTGGTCCGCACTGATTTTTTTAAATAATATTTTTTATGATTAATTATAAATTTAGAAGCTGTTATAAAAAAATGAACATATATAAGTCTGTCGGCTGCTCAACGGCCGATAGGGGTTCTGTCGGCAGCTCATTGCCCGATAGGCATGTGCTCGCTACTTGGCCGACGTGCATGCTATTGTGCCGACGTGCATGCTACTGTTCAGGGGCTTGCGGTGCACCACGTGACAAATTCAGGGGCCCAAAAATACATTTTCAAAGTTCAGGGGCCTATGTGACACACCTTACAAGTTCAGGGGGCCTGTGGTGCATTTAACTCTTATATAAATTTAGTCAAAGTTTAGACTATTTGACTTTTCAAATAACAAGAATTGCATTCTTTTATGGACAGAGAGAGTATCAGGTGTCCAATTCAAACCATAGTTGGGCGACCAGTGTGATTTTTACATTTTAATAGAAAACTAATTTCGCACTAGACCTAGGGCATGTTTGGGTGCATACGCTAATTGTTCACCAGCTAATTTTAAGTCGTAGCCCATCCAAACAACATGTTAATATGTGGGCCACCCTTTTTTAGCAAAATCTCCAACTAATTATTAACCAACCAACTAACTAGTCAATGGCAAAAGGGCTTGTAGCTTAGTGGTTACAAGAGCCTCAGTAGCAATTCAGATTCTAGAGATGCCTGTGCTGACTTCGTCAATCTCGAGAATTTGTTGACCGAGTCACTGTCTAATCGCAGAATAAACTAACAAAAAAAACTTAAGTTAATTTTAGCCTCAACTAATAACTAGCCGATCCAAACACCCTTAGATCGGCTCTTTTCATTTGGCTAACAAATGCAAGCTGTTGCCCAAGCCTCCCCATAGGACTCCACGAGCATCCCTAGTGGGCTCAAATGGGGCTGGGCTAGGGCTTTTAGGGCCGGAGCTCATGTCTATGCCTAGGCATCCTTGGCCGTTTGCTCGCTGCTTCATTCAAAGTGACGTTTTTTACTACACGCGTGCAGATTATGCCCATATAATCGCTTTCAGATCAGGCAAATCCCGATAGGACGGACACTCGGACAGCACCTATAGACAATTGCAGGATACTGTGTGTGAAAAAGAGAGAAACTGTGTGAGCGAGCAAAGCTGTACTAAAGCCGAGAATGTGACTGCAGTGTGCTTATACTAAAGCTGTACTTTGTGGAACTAGGTGTCTGCAAATCAGTTCAGTTGCAATTCAAATTCTGTATATTTTTTTTTTCTGATAAGAATAACTTCAGCTACGATTTTGATATGAATGCAACTAACTAATTTGGTCTGCATTATCCTCAGGTGTGTTCACTGTCTCTGGAAGTCTGGCATCATCGACTCGCATTAGTGTTTAGTTCAGGAGTTGTAAAGTTTTCGGGGTACTGTAGCACATGTGTAACTATAACAATTAGTATTCAATCATGGACTAATTAGGCTTAAAAGATTCGTCTCGCAAAATACATGTAAACTATGCAATTAGTTATTTTTTTTATCTATATTTAATGCTCCATACATGTCTCCAAACATTGAATGAGATGGGTGTAAAGTTTTTAGGTGGAGACTAAACACTGTACCTCTGACAGTAGTGGCTCAATAAGAAAATGGAGCTAGGCATGTAGGAGTAAGAAGGGTAAACCAGCTAAATATGACGAAATGCCACTTATGTCAGTGAGGTTGCAAGGCATCAAACTCTGCGCGTTAGGTGCTCAGAGATTATTTTACCAGTAAAAAGACAAGGAATAGCTTGGTCTCGAGCAACAGCCGTCAGGGCAAATCGCCTCACCAATCACCATCGCATTTGCGAACGCGTAGGCGTAGCCACGAACCCAAGAACGGCGGCGGAGCTATACAAAGCAAAAGGAATAGAGAGGAAGGAAGAAGACTCAGGCGAGGAGGGAGAGAGAGAGGGAGCAAGAGCCAAGAGGCCTGGCCGCGCCGGGGCCCGTGATTCGCCTTTAACTTTCACTTTCCTCTCTCTCCTCGCTCTTTTCACCCTTTTACCCTGTCCGATACACGCCTCTCTCTACTTAAAACGCGAGAGGCCTGGCGCACCGGCAACTCCCTCCTCACGCAGCAGCACGAGTGCAAATGGTGCAACTGTACTAGCTGCACAGTGACGTCGGGGGGTGTGGGTGTGGGTGTGGGGGGTCCGGGGGAGTGACGCCCGGGGCGCGATGACGACGCTGCACATGGACCCGCCGGCGCCGCCCGCGCGGCGGTCGGTGTCGACCAGCTGCGACCTGCACCCGGGCGAGACGTTCACCGGCTTCTGCGCCGCGTGCCTGCGCGAGCGCCTCCAGGGGCTCGAGGCGTCCGTCGCCGCGGCATCCGCGCCGGGGCGCAGGTCCACATCGGCCATCCGGTCCCTCTTCGCCAGGCCGTTCGCCGCCGGCGGCTCGTCTGCGTCCGGCCCCGCCGAGCCGCCGGACCTCCGGCGGTGCAAGTCGTTCTCGTGCGGCCGCGGCGGGGACGCTCTGGCCGCAGCGGCGGCGGCGGCGGCGGCTGGCGTCAGGGCGGACGAGCCGCAGCGGCGTTCGTGTGACGTGCGGGGGCGCAGCACGCTGTGGGCGCTGTTCCATCAGGACGACCGTGACCGCGTCCGCGACGGCACGGCGTTCGGCGCGCTCCCGGCCTCGTCGTCGACCGCCGCCGCTGCGCTCGCCGTCGACGTACATCCCCCACCGCAGGCACAGTGCATCCCTGACGATTTCTTGGACGAGGACATCCCAGTGGTCATGGAGCCCGACGAGATAGTCCCGGTGGTCGAGGAAGACCCCGTCGTCCCGATGGACATTTCCGGCGAGGTGGAAGCCGAAGGCAATGCGGCCCAGGGAGGTAAGGCCATCAAGGATCACATCGATCTCGAGTCGGCGCAGACCAAGAAGGCTTCGCCCAAAGACCTGAAGGAGATCGCCGGGAGCTTCTGGGTCGCGGCCTCCGTGTTCAGCAAGAAGTGGCAGAAGTGGCGGCGCAAGCAGAAGCTCAAGAAGGAGGCTGCCGTGAGCAAGGCCGCGGCAGCGGCAATGCCCCCTCCGGAGAAGCCCTCCAAGCCGTCGTTCCTTCGCCGGAGTCGCCTCCGTGGGGAGGCAGGCTCCGAGCTCGCCGGTGGCCGGCGCTCGTGCGACACCGACCCGCGTTTCTCCCTGGACGCCGCGCGCATGTCCATCGACGACGCCGGCTTCTCATGGGACGAGCCCCGCGCGTCCTGGGACGGGTACCTGTTTGGCGCCGGCGCCGGCATTGGCCTCGGGCGCGCGCCTCCGCCGCTCTCCCGCCTCCCTCCCATCCTGTCCGTCCTGGAGGACACACCGACCGACATCGTCGAGCGCTCCGACGGCCAAATCCCCGTGGAAGACGACTTTGACCCCGAGCCGCCAGGTGGGTCCTTGCAGACCAGAGACTACTACCTGGACTCCTCCAGCCGCAGGCGCCGGAGCCTGGAACGTTCAAGCTCCGTGCGCAGGCCGTCCTTCGAGGTCACGGATCCAAGGCCGATGCCGTCGGCGGTAAATGGGATGGGGAGGGAGTCCCCAATCGGCGGTTCCGAGTTCTACCACTTCCGCCACGCGGAGGACCTGCTGGACCGCGGCTTCAGCTCCAACTCGCTCATCGAGGACATCTCCGCGAGCCTGGAGGCGGCACTGTCCGGCCCCGCCAAGAAGCCGCGCCGGTGGCGCAAGGCGTGGAGCCTCTGGGGGCTCATCCACCGGCGCGCCGCCGGGCGCAGGAGCGGTGGCCCGTCCGACATCGCCGACCGCTCGTTCTCCGAGCCGTGGCCGGACCTGCGCGTCCGCGGAGCCAACCCCAAGATGCAGCGGTGCAACAGCAACCTGAGCGCGCGCAGCTCGTTCAGCAGCAACAGCGGCGGGCTCGGCAGCTCCAGGCGCAGCTACGTGGACGCCAACGGCCACGTGAGGCGGAGGGAGGAGCCGCACGCGCAGGCGCAGCTGGAGAGGAACCGCAGCGCGCGCTACTCGCCCGGGCGCGCCGCCGCGGACAATGGCATGCTGCGGTTCTACCTGACGCCGATGCGGAGCGGTAGCGGGCGGCCGCGTGGCGGCGGCGGCCTGCCGAGCAAGGCCGGGCCCGGGCGGCCGCTGGCGACGCAGTCGTTCGCGCGCAGCGTGCTCCGCCTGTACTAGGCAGGCTACGGCGTCAGTCCAGCCAGGTTCCTCTGCCAATCTGCATGTTCCTCAGCCGTACGCCGTTCAAGGAGAGTTCTGGGGCTATAGCCATAAATCTTCGTGTATTGTAATGTAACGTAATCTGTTGTTTTTGTTCATTTTGTGGGGGGATTGGATAACACGCATCTCGTCTCATAATTTCCTCTTATGTGCCGCCAGTATCTCTCATCTCAATCATCTCGCATGTCGAGTCACAAGGGTTTTCTTTTTCTCCGTGAGTTATTGTAGTTCCATCATCAGCACATGTTTATATATATATGACCGTGACTTTGTCGTCAATTTCACAACGGTTCGACCTAAATTCGGAGGGAAACATATTCTAAGGAGGTGGGCTAAAGTTTAGGGTTGTCACATTGGATGTTTCATGAAAGTGTTTGATAGTAATAATAAAACAAATTACATAAGTCCTTAATAATCCGTGTGACGAATTTATTAAGTTTACTTAATCTATTATTAGCATATGTTTATCGTAGCATCACATTGTCAAATCATGGACTAATTAGGCTTAAAAATTTTGTCTCGCAAATTAGTCTCAATATATATATTTAGTTAGTTTTGTAATTAGTCTATATTTAATACTCTATGCACGTGTCAAATATCCAATGTGATAAAAGCCTAAGGCTTAGGAGGGGGAAATAAACCCGGCCTAATTCTGTTGTCGGGCCTCTCTATCCAGAGCTCCGGACACCAGGATCACTTTGTGTCAACCGTGCGGGCCCTGCCGCCGGTCACACCGCTTGCTCTTTTGGACCGTGTGGAATTGCTTCCCTTCCCACGCAGACGGAGGCACAACAACACAAGCCGCCGAGAGGTTTGACACGGACACGCCGTAGGGGCGGCCGGGCGAGGCGAGCACGGCCATGGCCATGGCCTCTCCAACCTCTCGCGGCTCCGACACCAGTGGTACTAGGCTCGGGCCCGTCCACTGCACGTGATTGGTCCTTAAAGGAGATGGTCGTGCTTGCCGCCGCCTCGGAAACCGTTAAAGGCGGCTCGTCCCGCGTTCGTCCTCCGCCTGGCCCGCGGCGAAAGATGGGGCTCCACGGTTGTCGCCTCGTCCCGCCCCGGACGTCGCGCGGCCGCGGCCCGCGGTCGCCCTTGTTTCCTAGTAATCCTATCGTTAATCGTTTGCTTGTTGCTGCCTGCCAATTACTGTATCTCAGAGCCTGCTGCTGTTGCTGGTCTTGCGTCGCGCGGCCGTGGCAGCAAGGCAGCAGCACACAGGCGTTCTTGGGCCGGGCCATCGCGCGCGCGGATTCATTTGTATTCTGAACGTGTGTCGCTCGGCTACAGGCGCGTCTGGACTGTGGGGCAGTGTTGTGCCTGCTTCAGAGTTCAGACCGAGGTTCGTGTCCACCAAGACACCAAGTGATTGGCATTGTTTTCTTTCTCGTCCAACGAACTGGCAAATATGAAATAACTTTGTAAAATTATAGGCAATCACAAGGACTGAACTGCCGATCATTAGTCATTAGCGATGGGTAAATTTGTCAGATGTGCTTTGAGATGGAATGATTGGCACCACACAAGTCTCTACTCCTTGTTATATTCTATCATCATCATCTCAGGAGATTGGGCGACCACGCATCACCGCACACACAGTTACCAGTACTCGTCATAAGCTGACCCAAGCAATCAGCCATCGCAGCGATCACGCCCTCAGGAATCAGGATGGTATTACTTAATCATGCCGGCCGCCGAATAGCAACGAGCCACCTGTAAACCAGGCAGCAGAGCAAACCCAAGTTATATTACCAGACTGATGGCTGGCTGGCTGGACCAAACAAGCCCTGCTGATAGCCAGCCGGTGCCGGATCTGTCTGCTCTGGCCGGTAAAAACGACCGCGCTGCTGCAGCCTGCAGCGCACCGGTCACGACGGCCAAATCGCTGTGGAATCGCACCGCAGACCGCACGCATGATGGCAGCGCGGCAGCAAGCACGAGGCCTACTCCAGCGCCGGGGGGTGTCAAATAAAGCGTGACGGGCCGGACCGGACGCGGACCGGGCGGCCCGCCTCGGCAGTCGGCAGGCCGCGCGTCGCGTCGCCGGGATCACATCGCCGGCACTGCCGCCGTACCCGGTGGTGCCCCGAGGAGGGCGGACATCTCCCGGACCGGGAGAACACGAGGCGCAGGCGACGCCTTGCCATTTAGCGTGGTACACCGTGCCTGGCGGTGTCTCCCTCTGCCCCTACCACTCTACCGCGCACAGCCTCGTCGTCCTCTTTTGGTCCTTTTTTTTTTTGGTTTGTTCAATTGCATTGCATTTTCAGTGCGACGACGACACTGACGGCGGCCGGTCACCTCCGTCAATTGCATTGCATTTGCATTTGCGTTGCACATTGCCGCGTGCTTTTTTTGGCGGACGTAGCCGCGCTGCATGGAGACGTGCTTGCTGTCGGTCATAGACACGTCACACGTGACAGGGAGTCAGGGGCTCGGGGAGCCTCACGACGAAGTCACCATATTCGACCGTACTACTAAACACGACACTGCTGCAGTGCATGCTGTACTAGTTTTCCTGTCTTGGGCTCGTGGCTGGCACCGGACTGCGTGTGTCCTCGACGTACACGATCGATCGATTGTGCAATCAACAGGCCAAGTGTCGTAGGAGTACAATGTACTACTTTTGGACGGTAACCTGGGGCGTCGTTCACGATGGAAGGGAGATGGTCTGGCTGTCTGGGCAAGGCTGCAGTGAATCAGTGTACCTTTTGTTTGGGCACCAGTCCTTGTGTACGTGTGCCGACCGGAGCAGACCATACCATGAACGGCACTGTAGTCCCGTGTACCAAGCTGACCTTGCCGCGTCGTATCATGCGTCCATAGCCCTGAGCCTGGAACATCTTCTCAGTCTCAGAAGAGCAATAGGGTCGTGGAACGAGAGGGTCTTGAGGCAGGAACCCAGGATTGGTACTAGTCTCTCGTCACTCATCAAGTTTGCAGCTGGTTCGTGGATTGTTTGCTGGTCTAGTAGAGGTCTCTCAACGGCCAGGACCACAAACCAAGCGCCTTTGTGGATCGACGTACACGTACTCTACGGCCTACGGCTCTAGTACTACTGTTTCTCTTCGACAGCCCACTCCATGGACATGGAGTGCTGTTCCAGTATGGCCAGAAACACCGACCGGGACATGGACTCTGTTGCATGCAGTGCTATTCCATGCACGACAGCATCGAAAAGAAATAAGGCTGCAGGGCCGGAGATTGCCGACTGAGAGATGAGACATGCAGACATCGATGACACGAGTGTTCCCATGCATTGGTGCATGCATGCACGCACATACTACAACCGTATACAAAATTTACTTCGCAGTAGGATTCTACAAGCTTAATTTTTTTTTGAAGTAATCTACAAGCTTAAATTGACGGGGAGAGATGAACATTTCATTTAGGCTCTAATGCTCCCTCTTACGCGTGGAGGCTCTCTCAAGCCTCGGACATAAAAGTGGACAACAATTATTTGAGTTGTATATATCGACCAAATCAACCTAAAAGTTTAATTTGATGGGAGAGATGAGCAATTCACTTGTATATACTCCAACATCTACAAGCCCATCTGTATACGCATCACCCGATTGGATTCTAGTAATTCAGAGCCACTCGGCAGCAAAAACTTAGACGGCAGCGCCGACGGTGGCGCCGGCGGCGAGCCTGGACGAGCCGTAGAGGGTCTCCTCGAACCGGATGATCTCGTTCTTGGACCCGTAGGCCACCTGGGTCCGCTCGTCGAGCTCGTTGATCACCTTGTCCAGCACCGACTGCTTGCCATCGCTGCTGTGCCCACCGGCCTTCTCCATCAAGAAGCCCAGAGGCGCCACCTCGAAGAGCAGCCGCAGCTTGGCCTTCGCCGTCGGGGACGTCACGTTGGTGAAGATGCCCTTCTCCTTCACTATGATCTGCGTCATCGATCACAGGCATCCATCATGCATGCTGGTGGTCACGCAAGTTCTGTATACTGAAAGTAGTATCGGAAAGGACCTAAAGCGAGGCTGGGTCACTGTGGGGAATTTTGCTGTGTTGCTTGGCGTGGCCTTGCTTAAAGCAGACGCTGGTACAGCTCAATAGTCACTAGCATGGGCTTGCAGTAACACTACAGTCCGAGACATCTACTGGCAACACCAAACCAAATTCTTGTTCTCAAAAGTTTGCCTTGCCCTCTCTGAAAATTTGTCTGTTTGGTGCATGGTGTAGAATTGACATGACAGGTTAATCATGGCACTGTTCAGTTTTTGAATGTGTACTCCTTAGCTACTGTCATGGCATTTCAGATTACCATATTCGTGATAGTGATCCAAGTGAACGGGTTTTCAGGTGTTGATTTTCTGTGTGGTTTTGTAAGGGTGTGAATTTGAGTTGCAGCAGCTAAAGATTCTGTGATATATATACCTGGTTGACATCGGGAACCATTCCTCCAGTGTAGCGTAATGTGTACTTCTCCTTGACGTAGTAGTTGATGAGCTGAAGATACATATATTATAGTACCGATTAGGCACAGAGAGTCGTAGCAGATGCTAAAAAAATGCTAACAGTACTAGTAGCGTAACAGAGTACCTTGTCGTACTCAGGGTTATCGAATGTCGCCCTCAAATTACCAGGAGAGAACATCTTCCCTTCCCCAATAGTCGTGGTGTCCTTGACATGCTGCCATTTACCTGCAACATTTGTGAAGATCTCGATTAACACTGCAACTCTGCAAGTCCCCAGTGGGCAGTGGCTGGAAATTCAGGCGCACCTTCGTCAAGGAGGAGGAACTCGTGTGTCCCAGGGCAGTCCTTGAGGGCGACAATGTAAGTGGTGCGAGGGCCGTAGATGCCCATCGCGGCAGCGACCTGATCGCCGCCGGTGACGCCAGTCAGCTTGTCGCCGGGCCAGACTCCGAAGATGGTCCCGACGGTGAAGTTCGTGTCAACAATGCTGGAGCCATCGAGGGGATCGAATGCAACGCTGAAACCACCTGCGAGATGTGGTGACAATCAGGCCGATCTTTTTTTTTTTCTCGATCGGGCGTTTAACCCGTTTTTCATTAACAGGAAATAGGCGAAGTGCCATCGTTACACAAGCAAACCACAACAGTGGTGAGGGGTCATCGTTAGCGAATCACAACAGCCCTAACTACCAGAGTTTCAATTCAATATTACATCTTAATCAAATTGCGCGACCTAACACTGGCGGCACGAACGACACTAGAGGCCCGTTGTTTTTTGCCCGGAAAGAGGACCTGCATCGCCTCCCTCGTCGACGGCGTCAAGGGCAGGGCGAAGGCCATCTGGAACTCATCGAATGACGTCTCGTCAGGAAGTTGCGTCTCCACCTCCACGCCGAGGCGCTTCATCATCACCTTCCTTGCTTGCGCCTCTGGCTTCGGCTCCCTAAACTTGCTCTTGGCAGCAAGCTAAGCGCTCCTCTTAGGGATTAGGTCCTCGTCCTCGATTGCTTGCGCTCGCGCAGCCCTAGTGATCCGCAGGCGTGGCGGCGACGACAGGATAGGTTGCGACAGGGGCTTCCTGAAGTTGGTGATGAAGTCGTCAATCGGCATCACCAGCGCCATCGATGCTGGGGTGTCGAACCCTGCATCCACGAACTCGGAGTTCTCGGCAAGGGGCGGAGAGGAGAACCCGGCCTGCTCCATCATGACGGCGGGTGGCGGGTGGGCGGGCGAGCTCTGGCCAGAGCTGCACCCATCAATGCTAGTCGATGAAGAGGTGGCCGGTCCGTTTGCCCGCGATACCGGAAGCACGACCGAAGACTGAGTAGCAAGCTCTGCCTCCAGCATCATCGGGTCCGGCGCGGACTCAAAGCAGCACGTGCGTTCAGGCACAAGGAGCTCGGTTCTGTCAGCACCGCCGGAATCGTGCCCATCTGCAGCACCGGCGACTTGACCCTGGTAGGCGCGATGGATCCAAGCATTGACGGTGCCCGTGCCCTCTGAAATGCCGTACACCGAGGAAAGGTGCGCCCGAGACAACAGGCTGATTCGTACCGACGAGCGCGACGATAACGAGGGAGAGGTCCGCTTCAGCTGGAGCGACCTCCACGTTCCTCGAGATGACGAAGACCTCGATCTTGGGACGATTGTCAGCGTCACCTCCTCGCGTGCAGAAATCAATCAGGCCGATCTGAATCGCTGAGGCTTTAATTCCTCAGCGGTTGGTTTTCTGCATATCCTGAGCTACGGTCGAAATGAATGTGTGTAGATGTAGCTGTGTTCGGTAAGGTGCAAGGCTTGAAAGCCATCGGCACATTTGACATGTCGCAGTTTGGTGATTAGAAAGCATCTAAAACTAGAATCCAAGCAGGCTGCATGCTAAATTGGTAAGGCGTACTGCTGTTGATGATTAGCATTTACATTTCTTCAGTGTTCTGAAGATGCAGAAGGACTAAGGGAGCATATGCTGGCCGACTAGTAGCACTGCTGAGACTGCACTGAAGTTCTGAGTTTTGTCATGCACAGATAATCAACAGTATTTTTCTCTCACAGCAAATCAACATAAGCATTGGCATAAGCCAAATTTCAGCGAAACGAAGAGGACCTGCACAGCAACGAGGAGAAATGGTAGTACCTTCAACTGGGCCACCCATGTCCTGCAGCTCGGGGACTTCCTCAGAGCACGCATACTTGCACACATGGGAGTACTCCGAAGCCTGCAGGCACAGAGCAGAGGCATGAGCGAATCGAGGGGGTGTTTAGATGCAAAGAAATTTAGAATTGGGCTACTGTAGCATTTTCGTTTGTATTTGACAATTGGTGTCCAATCATGGACTAATTTGTCTCAAAAGATTCGTCTCGTGATTTACAACTAAACTGTGCAATTAGTTATTTTTTATCTATATTTGATGCTCCAAGTATGTGTCCAAAGATTTGATGTGATGAAGAGAGAGTGTAAAAATTTAGAATTTGGGTGGCATAACAAGGCCTGAGTGAAATGAACCGTGACGTACAGGTGCGAGATCATTCGTTTCACACCTCAAAGAGGAGCTTGTTGGCGAGCATGTCGACGGCCAGCTGCTCGTCGCCGAAGGAGTTGACGCAGGCGGTGCCGCCGCAGGACGCCGTCCGGACCTTGAACGCGATCGTCCTCATGGCCTCCCCCATGCAGATGAGCAGCCTGATGAGGTTCTTGTCCGGCGTCGCCTTGGTCAGGAACTCCTCCTGCCACACCACACCACAAACCCCGTATGCGGCAGCGTCAGCTTTCATTCTTCGCATGACATGATGCATGAACTCGATCGATCTCCCAACGCACGCACACAACTTATACTAACGACAGCTGAAGTAATGGACACGCACCAGGCTGTCTCCGATCTCGCACCGGGTGTTGAGCGCCGCGCGGCTGGCCGCCTTGGACTGCCTCGCCGAGATCGGCCGCGCCGTGTGCACCCGCACCGACTCGCCGTAGAACGTGGTCGGCGGCCTGCACGCCTGCCGTACGTGTGGCGCCAGCCAGCCATCAGCAAATCTGTGCACGTGTGCGACGAGCTGCTGCTACTTTCCACTGCATACAGTCACGATATGAAGGTGCCGTACGTACCTTAGGCCTGTACGACTGGGAGAAGGACACGGCGGCGCAGCAGGCCGGGGAGCGCGTGGCGACGATCTCCATTGCTTTCAGCTGCGGTGGCCCGGGCGCTCAACGACGGCAAGGGCCTAAACCTGATGGATGCTGTTGAGATTGTCTGCGTGCGTTAACGCTTGGTGGTGGTCAGCTGGTGCCTGCGACTACTAGCAAGCACGGCGCGGGGAGGGATGGATCAGACGCAGGATGCACGTCTGGACAAGATAACCCGGCCGCCGCGGTGGCGCCATTTGGACCTGGAGAAGATAGAAAGGGGATGCCGCGCTGCGGTGCACGATGACCATTCGTGGTTTGTGTGGCCATGCCGAGATGAGCCACGGATCGGACGGGCCTACGCAGTACGCACTCCAACTCCAAGCAACCAGAAACAGGCGCGTTTCCCCTTGGGTCTCGGATGTTTGGTTCTGGTATTTAATTGTCGTACATATACGATATATGGATCTTTTTCTGAATTGTTCGGTTCTGGTATTTAATTGTCGTGTATACGAGTACGACAGTATCGCCGTATCGGTATGGATCTTCTTTTTCTCAATTGTTTAATGTGATGTTTAAGTCGGTTCTTTGCAGCCAGAAACAGGCCGTTTCCCCTTGGGTCTGGGATGTTTGGTTCATCTGGTATTTATAATTGTCGTATATACGAGTACGACGGTTTCGCCGTATCGGACTATCGGTATGGACCCTTTTTCTGAATTGTTCAGTGTGATGTTTAAGTCGGTTCTTTGCAAGCATTTTGTTCCTTATATGGCCCCGTTCGGCTGTGCTGATAAGCCGGCTAAAAAACACTGTTGGCTAATTTGTTGTGAGAGAAAAATACTGTTTCAGCTGAAAAAATAAGCTGAAAAGTACGGATTATAAGCCAGATGAACAGGGCCTATAAAAGTGAATTGGCCACGTTTCACAAGACCAACTGAATCTAGGAGTCTAGGCATTTTTCATAAAGGAAAGTTTACAAGAGCACTACGTCTCAAATGACTGTGGAAAGAGTGGGAGGAAGATGGAACAATGATGAACAATCCAGACACACTGTGTGACACGACTGATAGGCTCCTATTTGTTGCAGCA